>JAODAL010081033.1:0-12035 GCA_025379985.1 Phyllomedusa bahiana | reverse complement strand
TGTTTTCTACAAGACATAGAAAAGTGATAACAGATTAGAGCACAGGGGGGGGATGCTGAAAGCTGCATATTTTAGAACCCTTGGCAATGTTATTTTCTTTCTAAATCCAATCTATCAATACACCTTGCACAACTGATGTACTCAGGGATTATACTGTTGTGTTTACCTTGCATAAGAATAAATCATTGCCATTTCTAAATTCTCCTTAAAAGAAGCAAAATATCTTATAATGAAAAGCAAAAAAGAAATCTTTTCAGTAATTAAAGACACAAGACTTTTGCATTTATTTTCCAATGCTGTTTATGATATTGTATTAAAACTATCCATCTAAAATTCTAAATTTAGTATTGTAGCCCTTTCCAATAAACAGCTCTCTAAACTCCTGTTTATTGTTCATTATAGGAGATGTTCACACATCTTTTAGATGCATGTTTGGATCCATGTTTCGAACCCAAACACATATCTAACAATGTTGAATGTGTTTCACATAGCTTTCAATGTAAAACGCGCATCAGTATTCAGACGAATGATCGCTGATGCGTGCTTTGGGGTATGTTCACACGGCTTATTTTCAAGCGTAATTGTGCGCGCATTTCGCCGCGTATTGTGCTTTATACATGCCGAATTGCGCCCTGCAATTACAGTAATTCATAGCTCTCATAGAGACCTATGAATTACGCGTCGTCTCCCCAGGCATACAATACGATCATATCGTACGCTCGGGGAGAGAAGTGACATGTCAATGTACGCGCCGCTGACAATGCATGTCTATGGGGCCGGCCCGGGACCACCCCAACCCCCCGTGCTTTGGGAGTATGCGCTGTTCAGCGCGTGTATCCAGAACACCCAGCATATTGGGGCAAGTACTATATGCGCCCCAATAAGCTGTGTGAACATACCCTTACATGCGTCTTTGTGATGTGTCTTTCAGATCCATTCAAAGAATTGACATGTCAATTCTTGATCGGTTTTACGCAGCAGACACCCTATTTAAAACTATAGGGTGTGTTTCTGCTGCAGCCAAAACACATCCAAACACACACCACACTTTGGGTGCATGCTGGATGTGTTTTACGCAGTGCTTTTGAATGCGTTTTTTGGATCGAATCTGAATCTAATATGGTGGTTCAGTGGTTAGCACTGTGGTCTTTGGTTCAAATCACACCAACAGCAATATCTTCATGAAGCTTCTGTGATCTCCCTGGATGTGTAGAGACATGCAAGCCATGAATGTTCCAGCCAGTCCCCTGATCAGCACTGACGAGGGGAAAACACTGTAAAGCACAGCTATCTGCAGATGTGAACTCTCAAATTGATTACATCCCTTGAAAGGGGGATTCTCACCATGCTGTTTTACAAAGCCACAGCCAGATTCAGGCTCACACTTACTGTTTAGGAGGTGGGTGGCTCTATAGCAGTGAATGGCATATCAGATCTGCTAATTTTAGCTGATCCTGTTACAGTGACATGAGTGCAGGAGGTTTGTAAACTGTAGTGCACAAGATTATAGAGCTCTAAGAGTATGTTCACACGGCGTGTTGGATATTATTTTGGATCCGATTTTAGATGCGTTTGGATCCATGTTTCTGACCTTAAACAGACCCAAACAAGCATCTAACAATGTGCAGTGTGATTTTATATTGCTTTCAATGTAAAACACGCATCGACGTTCAGACGATCGCCAATGCGTGTTTATATGCTTTCCGATGTGTATTTCAGATCCATTCAAAGAATTGTCAGGTCAATTCTTAATCCAAAAGATGCAGCCGACGCCCTATTTAAAACTATAGAGTGCGTTCCTGCTGCAGCCAAAACGGATCCAAACACGCACTTGCGTGTTGGATGCGATTTACGCAGCACTTTTGAATGTGTTTTTCGGATCCAAAACGGATCCAAAAATGGATTCAACACACCATGTGAACATACCAAAAAAAAGGTCAAGCTTGTCAGTAAGTAATGTAAACAAGCTTCTGTCTTTCAAAATAAGGAACACAGCCAGGAGTGACATCACCAGCCCAACCACTTCTGCAATGTGTAAGAGCAGATGGTGGCCGGTAACTAGGGAAGCTTTTGTGAAAAACCAGGAGATAAGATCTGCTTCTAACTCTGAAGAGAGGCTAAAAAAAAAAATGTATTGGTAATTGTCTTTATTTATCTTCGCTTACATGTTTATAGCTTATCAATAAAAAGGGAATAGCCCCTTAACTAACGCTACATACAGCAGGTGACATCAAAGTCCTAGCTCTCTTCTCCAGAGCTTAATTAAATACTAGTGGAACAATACCCCCATAAGGCTACGTCTACGGCTTCCCACCCAGGCAACCAGAACCCTCTCTGCAATGATGAGGGGGTAGCAATCCAAAACAGCTGTCTGCAAATGGGAAACGCTGAAATTGATTGTGTTACTAGCTGGGCTTTAAATCCATAGTCACGTTCGAAGGCTATTTACTGGGTCGGATGTGACTTTAACCCCTTACCAACATTGGACGTATTGGTTCGTCCTAGTGTCATTAAGGGGCCATGTAGTAAAGTAAACAAAATAAAAAATATTAAAAGTTCAAATCACCCCCCTTTTGGCATTTAACAAATAAAAAAATAAAATAATAAAAAAGTTACACAAAATTGGTATCACTGTGTCCGTAAAAGTCTGATGTATTAAAATGTCATAATTTATCCTGTACACTGAACACCGTAGGAAAAAGAAAATTACAAACACCAAAATTGTGTTTTTTTTTTGGTCATTTCACGTCCCTTAAAATCTGGAATAAAAGTGATCAAAAAAGTTGCATGTATTCCAAACTGGTACGGATAAAAAATACACTTCAGCCTGCAAAAAAATGTAAAATCTACCTTCACTCAAGTCCGTAGATAGAAGTACAAAAAAGAAAAGATATTGGTCGCAGAAAATGGCGCCACTGCAAAAATGTGAAATTTTTTTTTTTTTTTACAATACCAAAACATATTTAGTATTGACGTATTTAAGTTATATCAACCTGTAGAACACAGATAGCACATCAATTACACTGAAAATTGAACATCGTAAAAACAAAACTCCCGCAAACATGGTGCAAGTACGATGTTTTCATATTTTGCTCCACAATTTTTGTCACTTCCCAGTATATTTTATGGTATGGTGAGTGACACCATTAGAAAGAACATCTTGTCCTGCAAAATAAAATCCCTCATATGTCTATGTAGATGAAAAAATAAAAAAGTTATGGCTCTGCGAAGGTAAGGACGGAAAAACGAACATGACAAAAGAATAAAAAGGCTACAGCAGGAAGGAGTTAAGGAACATTACTTCTCCTGGGTAGCTTACTTTCACAGGGCTTATTTAAATATTTAAATTTTAGTGTCGCATTCATGACTTGTATGTCTTCACACAACTTACTTTTCTAGAGAGCTTAGCTAGCTTAAGTTGAATCTAAGCAGGGGTATCCCAAGGTACGAAATCCTTGTTCTCTAGCTTATGTATGGTCTTAAACCTGGTGCCCAAATCAGGTTTCTTGTCCAATCTCACTTATGCTAGATGCTAACAGATGCTAGGACAGGATAATCTCTCTAAGGAGAAACATTACCTCTTTAGAATTACATATAAGGCTTCCCACCCAGCTAGCGAAAAACTTGCTCTGCACCGACAAGGGGCAAGTTCCCTGTAACAGCTGTCTGCAGATGGGAAACTCTCCATAAGGATTGAGTTACTGGCTTGGTTTAAATTTGCTATTCAAATTTTAAGGGTCAGATGTTAATCTAAATTACATTACTTTCAATAGGTGGCACCAAAGTCCTGGTTTGCTTCTCCAGAGTTTATTTAACCCCTTAAGGACCCAGCCTGTTTTGACCTTCCTGACACAGCCCTATTTTGAAATCTGACTGTGTCAATTTATGTGAGAATAACCTTTTGGGAAAACTTTTACCTATTCATGTGATTCAGAGACTGTTTTCTCGTGACACATTGTGCTTTAAGTTAGTAAAAAATTTTTTTATCCATAAAATCCTTGTTTGTTTGTGAAAAATATAAAAAATTTCATGAAAATTTGGAAAAAATTTGCGTTTTGAAAGTTGCAAAATTTCTGTGTGCAAGACAGATAATTATTCACCAAAAAATTTAGTTTATAACTAGCATCTACCATCTGTCCGCTATAGGTTGGCATCATTTTTTAAATGTCTTTTTTTTTTTTTTTAACGACATTATAGGGCTTAGAAATTTTGTAGTAATTTCTCACATTTTCAAGAAAATTTGAAATATAAATTTTTTTAGGGACCACTCCAGTTCTGACGTGGCTTTGGGGGGGCCTGCATGTTGGGATAACCCCCATAAGTGATGCCTTTCTGGGGAAACTAGAACCCTTAACGTATTTTACAACACTATTTAGGAAGTTTGATAACCCTTTAGATATTTCACAGAAATTAAAGCAAAGTGGAGGTAAAATTTTTCAAGATTTCACTTTTTTTGCAGATGTTCAATATTTATCCATTATTCACTGGAATACGGTAAATGTGACTAGGTAATGCAACTTAATATCAATTCCCCTAGGTCTGCCGTTTTTATAGTATCCCATATGTGGCCCTAGTGCATTATTTGGCTCACCCATAAGCCCCAGCATAGGAGGAGCCCCTTTACTATACCTTTGGGGTTCATTTTCATTACGATTTTATTGAGGCGCCATTACAGGTTTGGGGACACCATAACTATCTAAAACTTAATAAACACGCTAAATGGGACCGCATATTGGAAACTAACCCCTTAATGAATATATTCCAGGGGTGCATTGAGTTATATGACCCCACAGGTGATTCACAAATTTTTTTTAGCATAAGGCTGTGAAAATTAAAAAAATTTTTTTTCAATAATCTGCAATTTTAGCTTAAAATGTTTCATATATACAAGGAATCCTGGAAAAAAGAACCCTAAAACTTTGTTAAGCAATTTCTTCCAAGTTCGGCAATACCCTACATGTGGGTGTAAAACTGCTGTTTGGGTGCATGGCAGGACGTACAAGGGAGGGAGCGCTATTTGGCTTTTGGAACGCAGATTTTGGTGGGGCCATGTCGCATTTGCAAAGCCCCCAAAGTAGCAGAACAGGCGAAACCTTCCAGAAGTCGCCCCATTTTGGATTCAACACCCATCAGGGATCTCATCTAGGGGTGTACTGTGCATTTTGGATGCACAGGTGTTCCATAATTTTTTTTTAGCATTGGGGCAATGAAAATGGGAGGTGTATGGGCTTGTTTTTTGCGGGATGAGTTGAAGATTTTATTGGTACCATTATGGGGTGCATATGATGCTATGTTCACTTTTTATTAAGGTTTTTTGAGTGTTTTGAAAAAAAATACAGCAATCTTGGTAGTGTTTTTTATTTTTATTTTTTATAGCGGTCCCCTGTACGGTTTTATAAAGACATGGTAGCTTTACTCAGCAGGTCAATTACGATTAAAACCGATACCTAATTTGTATATTTTTTATGTTTTACTGCTTTTATACAATAAAAACACTTTTATTCAACCAGGAAAATACGTTTTTGCATCGCCATAACTTTTAAATTTTTCTGTGCTTGGAGCTTTTGTTGTGGGAATGTTTTTGGGGAGATGAGTTGACGTTTTTTTAGTATCATTTTTGGGGGGACAAGGGTTTTTGATCGCTTTTAAATCCATTTTTTGGAGGCCAGGGTGAAGAAAATACTGCAATCCTAGTAGTGTTTTTTTATTTTTATTTTTAACAGGGCTCACCCTGCAGTATCCGTGATAAGTTAGCTTTACTCTTTGGGTCGCTTCGATTATGGCGATACCCAATTTATATAGTTTTTTTATGTTGTAGCACATTTTAAAAAAAATAAAATTGTTTTTAGTGTTGTAAAAAATATTTATGCATCGCTATCTTCTGAGAGCTATACATTTTTTATTTTTTCCGTATACAGAGCTGTATAAGGATTTTTTTTTGCGGGATGAACTGGCGTTTTAAATTGGTACAAACTTTGGCGTTTCTAGGAGTTTTTGATCGCTTTTTATTCCATTTTATGTGCTGCGGGTCATGAACAATAATCTTAATTCTGTGATTGTTTTTTTGTTTTTTTTTACGGCGTTTCACCCTACAGGTTAATTAACATGACAGATTTATAGGGCAGGTCGTTACGCACGCGGCGACACCAAATTTGGGTACTTTATTTATTTTTGATCTTTTTTGGGGCGATTGGCCCTTTGTAAAGGGGAAAAGCGGTTTTACGTATTTTTCTTTTATTTTTCGTGTTTGTGTTTTACTTGTTTTTCACTTTTTTTTACTTTTTTTCACTTTTTCACATTTTTATTTTAATTTTCCCCATAGGGGATTTGAATGAGAGATCTTTAGATCTCTCATTCAATAGGAATCAGTGCATAGATTTTTGATATGAACTGGTTCCCATGACAACTGTCAGTCACGATGCCCGGACATGCCCACAGGGCCGGCCGGGCATCGTGACGTCACAGACAACCCAGAAGGCATTCTCTGCCTTCCGTGCTGTCTTCTCAGAGGGCAGAAGCTGCACGGGATCGCCCGATCCGTGCGCTGATGCCGCCGACAGAGATGCAGGAGGAGCGATCTCCTCTTGCGTCTCCCTTAGTTATTGCCGACCCCATCGTCGCGGGTAATTAGGGGTTAACCGCCCCCCCCCCCCCCCCCGGAGCGATCCCGGGGGCTGAGCCGGGCGCTGGGACGTCAGCTGTAATATACAGTGACACCCCGCGCCGATCGCGCAAACTCTGCTTTAGAGTTCGCGCGATCCTCAGGACGTTTCCATACATCCAGGTGCGTGAACCCCCAAACGACCTGGACGTATGGATACGTCTAAGGTCATTAAGAGGTTAAATGCTTATAAAACATACTGATTTTAGATTGTGAGCCCCAACAGGGACTGGTGCAAATGGTGGCAATCTATGTACAGCACTAAGGAATATGGCAAAGCGAATTAACCCCTTACCAACACATGACATACAAATATATCACGGTAAGGAGCTGTGAAGAGGTCTCACTCACTGAGGCCGATCCATACACGATGGATGCTTAATGTTAATTATAGCTGACACCCACTGCTATCAGCTGGGATGGGAGACAGCTCAGATCCCGGCTATTTAATCCTTTAGATCCTGTGGTTATCATGCCCAAAGCATCTACTAGTAAATGAGTTAAGAACATGGATGCACACAGTTCCTTTGGCCGATTGGCCTCCTTGTGTATGCAGGATGTAATGGGAGAGCCATCTCTGTACACCTGTAACGATCTGCAAATTCCTCTGCCTCCTGCCTGCATGTAACTGTGTGTTCGATCTTGGAGGTTGGAATTTGCTTCTGCTGTTAAGCACTGCAACAGTTAACTACTCCAACTGGGCTGGTCCAGGTGTAGCCTATCCTATTCTGCTGACTCCTTTAAAAGGCACCTCCTACCAACACTGTGCATAAGTATTGGTGGGCTAAGGCCTGGTGCACTGCCTCAAGTCCTGTCTTTGCCGTGTTCCTGTGGAGTTCCTGTGCAGTGCCTCCTGGTGGAGTTCGTGTTCCTGTGCAGTGCCTCCTGGCGGAGTTCGTGTTCCTGTGCAGTGCCTCCTGGCGGAGTTCGTGTTCCTGTGCAGTGCCTCCTGGCGGAGTTCGTGTTCCTGTGCAGTGCCTCCTGGCGGAGTTCGTGTTCCTGTTCTGTGCCTCCTGGTGGAGTTTGTATTCCTGTGCTGTGCCTTCTGGTATAGCTCGTGTTCCTGTGCTGTGCCTCCTGGCGGAGTTTGTGTTCCTGTGCTGTCCCACCTGGCGGAGTTCCCTCCTGTCCTGTGGTGGTCAAAGGGCCCCTGTCCTCACCTGCAGCTTCCTGATGTGTGACCCCTAGGCCCTGCCCTTTTGGACTTTTCACATCCTGCGGACAGTGTTCCAGTATTCTGGCCTAGGCCTTACATCCCTGACCGTGGTAGGTGGAGATCAGCTTCCGTGGTCCCAAGGATCCACTTTCACACACTCGTTTCAAGGGTTCTTCTTTTGTTTCATGTACTATGTTTGCCTTAATAAAGCCTTGAAACATAACAGCACCTTTCAGCATTATCAATATAATGCAGAATGGTGTAAAAGTGATCACGCCCCCTAGTGGTTAAGTATTCTAAGGGGACTACAATTGTAATAAAAAAGAAAGTTTTAGAAAGAAAGTATTAAAAGTTCAAAACACCCCCTACTTTGCCATTTTACAAATAAATAAAAAAATCTTATGACCTGAGGAAGCGGACCTTTGTCTGCGAAACGCGTAGTCTATTTAATTCACACAAAGGACACTAACATAATGGTTAATATACCCAGTGTCTATGTACTGTAAGATCTTCTTATCCACGAGCGCTATATTTTCTTATTATTTGCTTCAGCTATATAGAAAATACAATTACAGCATGTGTCTTCCAGATACTCATCTGGGAGAGGCTGCTGGCAGGAGGTGCAACTCCTATGCAAGGTTTTTCGCTTTCTTTTAGAAGATCCTCTTCTGGCTCAGTCTTCCATGGAACTGGAAGAAGGAAAAACCTTAGCATAGAAATTTAATGGGGAAAGGGAGCCAGGAACCCTAAACGAGCAAGGCAAACAGAGAGGCAACAGTCCAAATCTGCTCACCCTTCCTCTCCAAGCGAGCGGCTGCCAGACATAGTGAGCTGGTCTGCAGGAGAGTTGCAGCCAGCTGTGCATTTGCAGGGCAGTAATTACTGTCTGACACAGGAACAGGAAGGTCCGAAGACACTATCTTGGAAAGTTCCATTAAATACCAAACAGTGGAAGCTGCTCACAGTTGTACCAAACACTGCAGATTGCCAGAATGCCAATGCTAGTTAGGCCTATCATTTCTGGTATTGGGACTCTGACAGAGAATATCTCAGGTTGGGTGGAAAATCTTCTAAAACCCCTGGTCAGAGATACTCCTAGTTACATCCAGGACACCACGGATCTTCTTAACAAACTCAATGCCCTCGGTCCACTTCCTGGGGCACCATTTTGGCCACCATGGATGTAGAATCCTCTATACAAACATACCCCACAAGGATGGAGTTGCAGCAGTTCGGCCCGCACCTGGAAAAAACTAAACCTACCAACAAAACCAGTAACACAGCGCATACAGTTCATACTAAGCCACAACTATTTTAAATTTGGAGAGGACCTATATCTACAGCGAATGGGAACTTCAATAGGGTCCAGATGTGCACCCCATTATGCAAACCTCTTTATGGCTGAACTGGAAGGAGCGTATCTATCCACATGCACCACCAAACCCATGATGTACCTCCGTTACATCGATGATATCATTGTCATCTGGACTGCGGGCGAGGAGGCCCTAATTCAATTCCATAATGACTTCAATAACTTCCACCCCACCATCAACCTTAAACTTACCTATTCAGAGAGCAAAATCCACTTTCTGGATACTACAATACACATCAAAGAGCACCGGCTACTCACATCAGTGTACCACAAACCCACAGACAGAACGGCCTACCTCAGGAATGACAGCTTCCACCCCAAGCACACAAAGCAATCCATTATATACAGCCAGGCTATACGATACAATCGTATTTGCTCCGACAAGACAGACCTGGACAAACACCTCCTGGATCTGAGGACAAAATTTCTCCAATTGGGATACAGGCCAAAAGTGACAGACAATCAAATCAGCAAAGCGGCCGCCATCAACAGAGACAGTCTACTTACATACAAAGAGACCCAGAAGGAAGAACGAGTGCCCCTAGTTGTCACCTACAACCCACAGCTGGAGATCCTACGAAAGATTGCCAAGGAACTTCAACCTGTACTACATAGGGACAACAGACTCAAAGAAATATTCCCAGTCCCCCCTCTCCTTTCCTTTCGGCAACCACCAAACCTGCGGCGTATTATTGTCCGGAGTGCCCTGAAGGCCCCTACAGAGAATGGCACCTCACCATGCCTGCAGAACAGGTGCAAGACCTGCAGGCACATCCACACCGCTGACAATGTACCTGTCCCACAGTCCAGGAAGGTGCACAGAATTAGGGGGACATTTTCCTGCAGGTCTAGCAATGTGGTGTATCTGATTATGTGTGCGCAATGCCCGACCACAGGCCTTTATGTGGGGGAAACAGGGCAGAGACTCAGCCAGCGCATGAACTCCCACAGATTCACTATTAACAGCAGAACTGATCTTCCAGTGGCCGCACACTTCTCCAGAGAGGACCATTCTATTGAAGATCTGAAAATTATAGTTTTAATGGGATACTTTAAGACGCAGAGGGAGAGAAAGGAGTGGGAATTTAAATTAATGCAAACATTTCAGACTCTGCAAAATGGGCTAAATATTCATGCCAGCTTTATGTCAAACTATGTGTGAATTGTGAGGGCCACAAATTACACCTGATGGCTACGATATAAGATGCAGAATTACTGACCCCTCCGTCACGCCTCACAAGTTTCCAGATAGTTGATTGCTTGACCTGTTGTAAACGACTTCTCTGCTTACACTCACCGGCCACTTTATTAGGTACAACATGCTAGTAAAGGGTTGGACAACCTATTGCCTTCAGAACTGCCTCAATTCTTCGTGTAATAGATTCAACAAGGTGTTGCAACGATGCTCAATTGGTACCAAGGGGCCCAAAGAGTGCCAAGAAAATATTCCCCACACCATGACACCACCACCACCAGCCTGAACCGTTGATACAAGGCAGGATGGATCCATGCTTTTCATGTTGTTGACGCCAAATTCTGACCCTACCATCCGAATGTCGCAGCAGAAATCGAGACTCATCAGACCAGGCAACGTTTTTCCAATCTTCTACTGTCCAATTTCGATGAGCATTGGGCAAATTGGAGCCTCAGTTTCCTGTTCTTAGCTGAAAGGAGTGGCACCCGGTGTGGTCTTCTGCTGCTGTAGCCCACTCTGCCTCAAAGTTCGCCTTACTGTGCGTTTCAAGATGCTCTTCTGCCTCCCTTGGTTGTAACGGGTGGCTATTTGAGTCATTTCCTTTCTATCAGCTCAAAACCAGTCTGCCCATTCTCCTTTGACCTCGGGCATCAACAAGGCATTTCCGCCCACAGGACTGCCGCTCACTGGATTTTTTTTTTCTTTTTTGGACCATTCTCTGTAAACCCTAGAGATGGTTGTGCCGTGAAAATCCCAGAGATCAGCATTTCTGAAATACTCAGACCAGCCCTTTCCCGGCACCAACAACCATGCCACGTTCAAAAAGGGACTCAAAATCACCTTTCTTCCCCATACTGATGCTCGGTTTGAAAATGCAGGAGATTGTCTTGACCCTGTCTAAAATGCCTAAATGCACTGAGTTGCCGCCATGTGATTGGCTGATTAGAAATTAAGTGTTAACGAGCAGTTGGACAGGTGTACCTAATAAAGTGGCCGGTGAGTGTATATTGCATTTTGTTATTTTTAAGAATTCTAAGATCCTTTTAAGGTCCATGTCTTTTGTGTATAAAAAGTCTGTGAATTTTCAATTTTTTTGTATAACAACCTGTCTGAAGAAGGGAGCTAGTTCTCTCGAAAGCTCACCATCAAATATACTCAGTTAGCCTGAAAAAGGTATCGCCTGATTTCTTCACTCTTCTAATGCTAGTTACATTACATTATAGTACTCTATTTACAGAGTAACTGGCAGGACACTTCCTGCTAGGATCGTGGATCTGTACCTAAGTGGTTGGATATCATTAGCAGGGGAAGAAGAGAGAGGAGAGATATTATAAACACACAAGCAGTAGCGTAGCTACAGGGGGTGGAGCGGTCACACTTGCGACCATGCCCCCCTCGCCACACAGCTACATCACTAGGTCACATAGACTGATGTCTCAAAGCGGGCAGCATGATGATTTTATGCCATCCGCTTCGGATTCAAAGAGCGGTGTTCGGCGGGGTAAGACGAGAGAGCCGAGGTGTGTATTATTATTTTTATTTTTTTCAATAGACGGGGGCTTAATAACTTCCTACCTATTGAAGGAAGTACTTACCTACCTATCTATTTGAAGCGGCCCTATCTACCTGCCTATATACTATAAGTGGCCCC
>JAODAL010081032.1:0-12036 GCA_025379985.1 Phyllomedusa bahiana | reverse complement strand
TGCACAGACCTCATTAAGGTTTCTTTTTTTAAATTTGCCTCTTTGACTAATTACTGAGGAATATAGGGGACGGGAGTAGAGTGACAGGAGCTACGAGTTTTAAAAACCCCCCAGTGCTGAGAGGAGGGGTGTGTCTAGCTGTCTGACCGGATGGAAGTCTCAGCCCGGGTCGTACCCCCTGGGCGACGTAACAAGGATCACAAAAAGAGCAGAAAGAACAAATGGTGCAGAATTTTTTAATAATGGGAAAATGTTTATTATGTAATTTGCAAGCTTCCCACGTCAATTTTTCTTTGACGCAAAACCCCTTTAAACCATAGCTCCCTTTTTATCTACAACCGCATGTCCACCTACCACCCATCATGTGCCTAGATTGTCAGTGAATGGATCAGAACAACTGTCTGTTTCACTGACCATTAGTCTGTGTGACAGCACATACTCCTACTACTTGCACTACATGACGTTTTCTATCGTGCCCCTTACCACAAATAAAATCCAGCTCCTCTTCTGTTTAGTGTTCAGTGTTACGGTTTCAGCAAATGCCCTGCACAGTGATGAGACGGTTTTGTTAGCAGGTACTCCATGGACAGTGTGCTGGAACTGGCGCCAGCTTGAGGTCTGTTGAAATGAGAATATTTATTCAGGCATAGTGCCATGTACAAAGGGAACTAGCAGCCAGCTACCTTATTAAACAGGTGGACAGATAGTAAACAGATGTCAGAGCTGGTTAGATCATTCTACTGGGTTTCCAGGAGGGTTTTAGAGGACAGAACACATTTGCTGTAGGAAGGCATGGGTAAAGCCCTCCGCTCCGATCTATAGGTGATGGAGCCAGCCTATATATACAGCTACAAAGCGGAGGCTTGACACCTGCTCGCAGCTCATCTTCACATCATTACTTTCTTGCATCTTCTAATTCGGCACGTTCTACTACTTTTACACTATTGTTGACCTACTCTCCAGACAAGTACTGGGACATCCTTTCTTAAAATCTTATGGGAAAGCTCCTGTTTTTTCCCTGTAGGAAAAGAACATTCACCCCTCCCCCCGCAGCAGTTCACCATCCCCCCAGCCCTCTGCCGCCGCTCGCCTGCGATCCCTCTGCCGCCGCTCGCCCCGCGATCCCTCGCCGCCCCTCGCCCGCGATCCCCCCCCCGCCGCTGCTCGCTGCGATTCCCCCCCCCCCTGCCGCTGTCGCCTGCGATCCCCCCCCCTTTGGGCCCCCGCCCCGCGATCCCCCCCCCTGCCGCCCCTCGCCCGCGATCCCCCCCCCCCCGCCGCCTCTCACCGGCGTCCCCCCCGGCCCCCCGATCGCCCACGATCCCCCCCCCTGCGCCGATCGCCCCCCTCCCGCCCCTTTCTGCGCTTTTCGCATCTGCTTTCGGGAAGCAAAGCGTACCCATATGTCCAGTGTGGAGCGCTTTTGGGCAGGGGCCAAAAAAGCGGACTCCATTATTCCCTAGGCTTTCACTTGGTAAACGCAAGAATTTACATGTCAAATTTTTAAAAGGGATCCGAAAAGCGCAGTGCAGGAGAGTCTCAAAAACACATCGCCCATCTCCTGGGAAACGATGACTTTTGCCATTGAAAGCGATGTTAAACACGACAATTGTTAGATCCTTTGCGCTCCTAAAAGGATCCGTTAAAACAGATCCGTAAAACAGATCACAAAAGCGTCATGTGAACAAGCCCAAAGACCGTTATCCTTTTTTGCAACTGTGATAAATCGCCCTATGACGGCAACAAGAGCTATGTGTGCAGACAGCCTATCCCGCAGCTTATGTACCCACCAAGTCAGCTCACCACTCGACTTACTTAATGAGCATACTGCTGATCTTGAAAGTAGGAAGTGGTCATAATAATGTGACTTAACTGTAGGTATAACTTATTATATACCAAGCATACGCTTAGTATCATTGACATTGTATAAAAAATGAACTGGGTATAATGCAGGTCATCTGGAAAAAGTGCATGTTCCCAGGATATGTGGATACACCGGGCCTTAGGCTATGTTCACATGGCGGGTATCTGTGCACCGCTATACGCTTGCTGTTTGAACTACATGTTGGCCAGCGCATACTTCAAACAGCGCTCCGACCCGGCTCCCATCTACCTTCACTTTTCCTGGCGCATGGCATGAAGTGACATTTTGCCAGGGAACATGTCAGAGAATCATGGCTCTCAATGAATGCTATGATTTACCATACTTGGGGATATTGCAGCGTAATTACACCCCGCAAATACACAGTGTGAACAGACCCTTATGAAAATGGTCTAGCAGTAAGAATCTTTGTTGCCCATAGAAACCAATCAGAGCTCATAGTAACCAATCGGAGCTCAGCTTTTATTTTTCCATAGCACTATGTGAAATGAAAGCAGAGCTTTGATTGGTTGCTTTGGGCAACAAAGACAGTCTTAGGCCTGGTTCACACGACGGATTTGAACCCGGTTATGGCCTTGGGTTCCGACGCGGTTCCGTGGCCAAAACCACGGCCAAACGGGAAACCGCGTTAATATTCACACGCCGCTGGTTTGGCCGCGGCCCCAAGGTGTTGCTGCAGGCGCAGCCGCGGTTGGTGCACGGCTGGCGGTGCGATTTTCCTCCTGCTTACTAATTTGCATGGGGGCAAACCCTCGCTGCAAGCCACTCCCCAAACCACGCCCACTTGCGACGCGACCACGCCCAGCGCCCGCACCGCAATCACCGCAAACGGGAGACGTGAGGTTAGGACGAGGCTTGGCCAAATCCGACGTGTGAACCAGGCCTTAGGCTATGTTCACACGGCTTACTTTGGGACGCATTTTGCCACATATTGAGAGTGTACTGTGCTCGAATACGAGCGAAATGCATCCCAATCATTACAATAATCCACAGTTCTCAGAGATCTATGGATTACGCCTCCTCTCCCCGATCGTATTGTAGGCACGGGGAGATAATTGACATGTCATTTATTCACAGCGCTTATGTGTAATGACGGTCTATGGGGCTGGGGGTGGAGGGGGAGGCGCCGGCTCCCGAACACCCTATGTAATTGCGGGGTGTACTGTATGCCCTGCAATTAGCCGTGTGAACATAACCTTGCTGCAAGACCAGGGGTCGGCATCGTCGACTCTCCAGCTGTTGGGGAAACTACTACTCCCATCATTTATTTATATAATCTACTAGTATATCAGTGGGCATGATGGAGATGTAGTTTCCCAGCAGCTGGAGAGCCGGCGTTGCAGACCCCTGTGCTAGACCGTTTTCATACACAAGTCCCACTACATCAATAGGCAGGAAGCAATTTATGATGCAGCTTTCATTTAATAGTCTGTGAAGGTTTGGGTTCAAAATACAATATAAAACATGTAACGAATACCAAATGTTGTCTTGTACTTTCTAGCGTGCGTATTACTTGTTTCTCTACATGGCTAAGATCCAAACTCCCAGTCACCCACTGACTAGATGGCAGCTGACTTCAGAACAAACTTTTTCACCATAATCCCATTGTTTCCGTTTGTTTGCTAGAAATCCTAGAAGCCAATAAATGCTACGGATTTAATAAGTTGTCATTTTACTTCGCTCCATGTCCTAGATAAAAAAAAAAAAAAAAAAAAAAAGCTTTGTAACCCTTCCTAGCAATCAGGGCTGTGGAGTCGGCAAGCCAAAACTCCGACTCATCAATTTCCCAAACCTCCGACTCCCGACTCCGACTCCCTCATACATGGCGCATGTTTAAGTGATAACTTTACTGCAGTAAAATGGTAACATCAGACTGTTTATCACCTTATGATACAATAATCAAGTATTTAGGTAGAACAAGACAAATGACAAAGCAAAAGGGTAAAAGTTTAATCTTTGAACACTTGTGGATAGAGTAAAAAAAAAGCTGTTTGTATCCAACCCCAGTCTGACAACACGGGGAATGTGTAGAAGAGACCTGGGATCATTTTTTTGTAAAGACATGCTTAAATTTGATCCAACCCCAGAAGGTTTCAGCAGTATAAAAACCAAAGGGGTTGTTTTCCCCAAATACTAACAAAATAAAAAAAAAACATTTGATTTTTAGAACAAGCAGTTACGGGAAAGAATCTGCAGAACTAAGCAGATCTAAATCTTGCAAGTCAAATTTATGTTGATACTGTATAAAAAAATACATACCCTCATGTAAAAGCTGGGTGGATGGGGGATAGGGAGCCTGAAAGTCAAATTTTCAAAACATTTTACCCTTTTGTTGTCAGGTAAAATATATTTATTGGATATGACTTTAAAAACACAAAAAATTTAAAAATGCAAAACACTGCAGGAACTTTTGTGGAGTCTCTGTTTTGTTCTGAGAAACATATTGCCTCCTCAGATCCTGAACAAGACCTACATTGATCTCATTATTTTCCAGGCTAGGAACCCCCCTCTCTCCTAACTTGGGTTGGGGGAAAAGCAGGACCCATAGGGGCAACACTCTAACAATGTCAGGGTACAAAGGAATTGCCTCGCCACAGTCATTTTTGATGAAGGGTTGACTCTTTCTTTAAAAGCAGTAAAAAAAATTTTGCTGAAATCTGTTTCCCAGGGGAGCGGGATTTTTCCCTGGGCAGCGCTTTCCCTGCCCGTGTCACAGTTACACCCCAGTGAAAAGGGTGAAATATAGGAGCAGAGCACGGGCCCCGGACCCAATTCCTTTTGCCTTTGCATGCATCGAACTAACTGGACCAACAATTATATATTTGGGATGAGTGGGTCCCTTTTTATGACACTCGACTCCTCAAAAAGCCACCGGCTCGACGCCACGACTCTACTCCACACCCTGCTAGAAATGCAGAGTCTTTTTTGGTGGGCGCTTTTTTAAAACGGGAAATGGGTTTGAGCCCGCTCCATCGTGTTTGTAGTCTCCTAAAATAGTACATTCTACCTTGTGCTTCCCACAACTCCCCTTCAGAAAATTTCCGCCCTCCCCAAAAGGGGACCGAAATCTCCTTTCATTTTCTCTCCCTCTCATGCTATTTTTTTAGGGGGCCATTCTCACTTTCATTGCATTACCTGGAGGGCACATGGTGTGAATCTTTATTAAAGTCGCTCCCCTTGGCGCTGTGTAGGGAGGATTGGTGGGGCCTTTATCCTTGTATTGGAAATTTTTTTTAGCCTTCAGTACAAAGTGACGAAATGGGGTGACACTCGGGCCCGGGGCCCCACAATAAGAGAATACGTATACAACGAGCTCTACTGCTGGTATTTTTCAGAAATGAACAGGATGTTATTAGCACTCCTTTCATCACGCTGTTTAAAAGGAACCTGTCAATTGAAAAGCGATCTAATCTGCAGACGCTGGTGTAGAGCAGAAGGACTGAGAAATTTGACGGATTGTTTTGTGGGGAGAGGTTCAATAGAATTCAATACATTTGAATTCTATGGAAACACAGGCTGGTTGGGTACATATTAAAGGAGGTTTTCTTGTTTCAGTAATTTGACTTTAAACATGTAGGTAAATAAAAACTATTATCAAATACATTGTTGTTCTGATTTTGCTTCTCAAGGCTATGTTCACACGGCAAGACGGGGGACTTTTTTTCACCCCGTAATTCGCCCCGTACTGCGCGACTTACGGGTGAGTACTCCCAGTATTACAGTAATCCACAGTTATCAAGAGAAGTATGGATTAATCTCCTCTCCTGCCAGAAATACACCGAGCGGGGAGAAGTGACATGTCAATTTTTCAACGTATACACGCCGAGAAAAATGAATGTCTATGGGGACAGCGGGCTGCCGGCCCCCCCCCCCCCCCCATACACACAGCGTAATTTCGGGGGGTAAAAAAGCCCGCAGTTAAGCCATGTGAACATAGCCTAAGAGTTAGGGTATGTTCACACTTCGTATTGAGGCACGTACTTTACGCGTAGCAATACGCCGGGTGTTTTGGAAGCAGCGGATCACGCGCATCCCAACCCCCGGCCCGCCCCCTGAATGCATTTCAGCAGCAGTAAGCGCCGTAAACAATTGACATTCACTTCTTCCGGCGTACGATACGATCGTTTGTACGCCCCGGGGGGGAAAGAGCGTAATTTTAGATCTCTATGAGAGCTATGAATTACCTGAATTGCGCCACGCACAAATACTCGGCAAAATAAGCCTTGTGACCATACCCTTAGGAACAGATCTCCTGTCATGCTTTTGTACCCAAGCTTCCCTGGTTACCCAAACACCTTCCTGCTTGCAGTGAGTGGGAAGTGAAAATTGCTTCCTGCTGTTTTTATCTGCAATATGAAGTTTGTTCAAATTACTTAATGACAAACTTTAACCCTTTAGAGCCCCGGGCCTTGGGGCACTCCAGTTTACAGACCTCCTGTGCTAATGTCAGCCTAAGGCATACTTGCCAACTTTTGAAAGTGGGTATTAGGGAGATCTGAATGTGCGGTGCATAGCCCCAAAAAATTTTTATGGCCCATGCCCCCTTTTTTAAGCCCACCCCCTCCGCCCCAACTGTTTTAAGAAGAAAGCTAAATTTTGGGGAGCCCATTCACATCCCGAAATGCGGGAAGATACCCCTAAACTATGCCTGAACCGCATTCACTACAATAAAAAAATTTCCCCCCATACAGGGTCATATATGGTAGATACCATGTACACAGGCTTGCAGCATTTAATGAATACAGTCAGCAACATTAGGGGCTCACCAAAGACCCTTCTAGATGGGGTTGTTTCTTTCCCTTTTTTTTCCCCTTCTCTCCAGACCCATGATAAATTCTCCTGGCCATGAATCGTCCCTGCAAAATTTACTACACACACATCGTGGAATTCTATTTTTTTTTTTTAAGCACTTCACCAACCTGTGCACCCCTTTGTAAAAACACCCTGGAGTGAAAAGTGGGGGGCGGAATTTGGGGTACCGGTGCAGGTGGGAAAAATTTGGAGTGATAGGGAAGGAGGGATTAGGCGTATTAGGTGGAGAGGTTATGGGGTGATGGTGAGTGAGGTTGTAATTTGCAATAGGCTGTATTAGCGATTGTGCCCCCTTGTGGTCATGCACCCTATACTTTTAAAATGTTTTAAAGTATAAAAAAAAATAAAAGTTCATATTGCCCCCTTTTGCCCATTTTACAAATAAAAAAATGTAGTAATAAAAAGTTACACATAATTGGTATTGCCGGTCGTGAAAGTAATCATTTTTCCCGTACGCAAACACCGTAGAAGAAAAAAGAATTCAAATCGCCAAACCCTTTGAGATTCCCTTCAATGACTTACGATAATTGAAGTTAATGTTATTATAATTAAAGCCAAAATAATAAAAAAAAATAGCGACCAGGAGATGTCAGGCAGACAAGAAATCTATTGATAGGAATGGCGTTTGGCAACACTATATAAAATGCTCTATAATGGGGGAAGACTGAACTAGCCCCTGTTTTTCCAGCTGATTTGCTTTGGGGGCCACTCATCAAGGATTGAACATGCAAGAAATGAAATTTACAGAGGGCCTGTACCCAAAGCGGAGGGATTCAAGGTGACTGTAACGCCTTTGGTCAGAATTTTAGTGCGTTTGTGGAAAATCGGATCTGTGCATCTGTCATAGTTTTATTTTTCTCGCGTCACACGGCAGATGGCGATTAAAACCATTCATAGCATTTCATTCACAAAAGGGATTACTGGCTCTTCCACTGCTCGCCCGGAGTTTTAAACAAAAAACCCGCTCATTTTTTTTTAAACTTAAACTGGAGCATTTCATATGACCTTAATAAACCTGTGGATGCAACGTTGATTTAATGCGAGTCTTATGTCCCTGCTCTCATGAACACCTTTTTATATGGTACCTTCTGCTTTTAGTAGATGGATTCTCCTACTAGAATATTTTTTTTGTTTTCAAATCTACAAACATTTTTGGTAGATTAAAGGGTTTTTTTGGGTTTTTGACCACGGTCCCCCAACCCTTTTTTCCACCGGGACCCGGTTGATGTCGACAATTTTTATGGCCCAGTGGGGCGAGTTTTTAGGGGGGGAGAATGAGAGGTATGTTAGAATTACAACACAAAAAAAAAAAAAAAAATAAGGTGTATACTTGTCATTTGGGGTATCAAAGGGGTAACCAGTATTTTTAAGGAGACTGATTTTCAGCTCTGTGGGTCAGTTTTTTCATGTACATAAAACATAAGTAAAAAGCTCTGTATTATAGAGATAATGCCCCTGTAAAAATAAATAATACATAAACTGCCCCAGTTGATAGTATACATACTGACCCCGTAGTGATAGTGATACATAGCTGCCCCCAGTAGTGATAGTGATACATAGGCCCCCATATGATAGTGATACTAGCGCCCCCCGTAGGATAGTGATCATAGTGCCCCCCCGATGATAGTGATACATAGCCTGCCCCCCCTAAATTGAACATAGGTGCCCCAGTGTAAGTGATACATAGCTTCCCCCGTATGATATGTACATAGCTGTCCCCCGTGTGATAGGATACAAGCTGCCCCAGAGTGTAGTGATCATAGCTGCCCCCGTAGTGATAGTGTTAATAGCTGCCCCCCCGTATGATAGTGAACAAGCTGCCCCCCTAGTGAAAGTGAAATAGCTGCTCCCAGTAGTGATAGTGATACATAGCTGCCCCCGTATGATAGTGTACATAGCTGTCCCTGTGTGTGATACATACTGCCCCCCGTAGTGATAGTGATACATAGCGCCCCCAGTGTGAAGTGATACATAGCTTCCCCCAGTAGTGATAGTGAAACGTAGCTGCCCCAAGTGAAAGTGATACATAGCGCCCCAGTAGTAGTAATGTCAACTCCCCCCGTAGTGATAGTGATACATACTAACTCCCCCAGAGTAGTAATGATACATAGCGCCCATAGACGCGGAAATTTAAAAAAAAAAAAAAAAAAAAAAAAAAAAAATATTAAGAATCACTCACCTTTCCAGGATCCTCGGCTGAGCTCCTCCCCGCGCCCACATCCGACGCAGCGAGCGGCGCGGGGGGTGTGACGTCATGTCATCACACTCCCTCGCCGCTCTCGCTGTAGATGCGGGGTCACTGAGCCCGCATCTACAGCAAAAGGGAAGGCAGGGGAGGTAATGAACTGTCCCCCGCTTTCTCTGTAATGCACCGCAGATGGCGCACTGTTAGGGGCTGCGGCCGGGTTAAAACCCGGCCGCCAACAAAGCCCACCGCCGACAATCCTGGGCGGTCGGGATCAAAATGTAGTCGGCCCCCCGCGGACCGACGGTTGGGGGACCCCTGGTTTTGAAAAATTTCCCATGTGTTAGTAGAGCCCTTGCTAAGGATGCTACCCGCAGGGGCAAAAAAACGCCAAAAATGGAAACTAAAAAAAGTTCATGAAACTGATTTTCTGTCCCCCCTCCTGTCAAAAGCAGCAAAAAACGGCCATTTTTTTGGAAAATTTTTTTACAAAGTTTTTTTTCTTGTCTTTAAGCCTGTTTTTTAATGTATTCAAAATAAACTTTGGGCGTAACTTTCCCCCACAAAAAGGGATGTAAAGCACCCCTTTTCATTATATTCTCTTGAGTCGTTTTACGGATTTTGGGCCCCAAAAAGTTTTCTTGCTTTTTCGCCAAAAATACTTTTTTTTTTACGATTTTTGGGGCCTAAAATCCTTTTTTTTTTTTTTTTTTTTCAGATTTTGGGGCTAAGATCTGCATTTTTACGGATTGTGGCGCTAATAAAGCTATTTTGCTTTTGTCGCCAAAAATACGTTTTTGGGGGGTTTTTTTTTTACGAATTTTGGCCCCCCTTAAAAGGGGGTTTCTCTCAACGAAAAGCTTTAAAATTTGTAGGAAACACAAAATAAAGACATTTTCCAAATATATTGCTTTGTTCCCCCTGTTTTCCCCAAAAGGGTACAAATGAATTTTATGACCTCCCTGGCTATTTCAGTTCCCTCAGTAACTGGGGCCTGTAAAAATTCCCCCCTGTTGGGTTTTTTCAATGAGATAACAGTGAGTGAAAGTCATCCCACAGGTCATGGCCCGTGGGAAAGTGTGTGAGCAGTAAAAAAACTTTATTTATGTTAAAAAAAAACGAACTGAAAAAGGGGTTTTGTTTGGGGGTCAAAATAAAGCCTTTTGAGGCATTTTGGGAAAACTTCTTTGGGTAATCTGATCAAATTTGGGAACTGAAAGCCGGGGGCATGGAGCTGTATGCAAATGAGTCAGTCCCGAACCCCGGGAAATACAGGTATTTCATTCCCTGCTTCTGTGAAACTCTGTAGGGAGACAACTCCTTTAAGTCTTTTTTTTTTTTTTTTTTTTTTTTTTTTTTCGGATTTATGGTTTTAAAATTCTGCAATTTTTTCAGATTTTGGGGGCTAAAAAAGTTCTCACGTTTGTCACCAAAAAACATTTTTTTTTACAGATTTTGAGCTAAAATCCTTCCCAACATATTTTAAACAAAAATAAAGCCCAAGAAAATTTATTTTTTTTCCCAAAAAAATTCCGGGTAAAAAATGATTCTTGCGCCAAAACCCCAAAAAAAACTTATTTTTTGCGGGGAGAAGCGAGAACTTGGGCCCCCAAAATCTGTAAAAAAAAGGATCTTAGCCCCAAAAATCCAAAAAAAAAAGGATTTTGACAACACAATCTGAAAAAAAAAAAAAAAAAAAAAAAAAACGTATTTTTAGTAAAAAAAAAAAAAAAAAAATTTTATAAATTTCCCAAAAATCGAAAAGCAACCAAAGCATGTTTCATTTTTTTCCCAAAAGGGAACAAACAAGGACACATCAGACATTTTGTATGAAAAATTTGATAAGGATTAACCTCTTTTAAAAAAACCCAAAAAAAAGGGTGGGACTTGGGTCCCCGGGGAGGGGTTTCAATAAAAAAATTGGGCGGAAAAAAAAAACCCCCCCGAAACCAAAAAAAAAAACGTTTTGGGTTTTACATAGCCCCCCCCTGTAGTAAATTTTCGGGGGCCCCTGGCTTTTTTTAAAAGGGGATGTTGCAAAAGACCCCAGTAAAAAAAAGAAAAAAAGAAGCTCTGTGGACAGCAGGGGGGTTTTTACTTTAGAGTCTAGGGAGATGATTACAGTCTTTTTTTCCAGGTTTTTAAAAAACAAAAACCCTAAAAAAAAGGGAAACTTTTTTTGGGTTCCGGGGGAGACAGACCCCTTAATACTGAAAAGTGTCTCTCTCCCTTCCCCCCCCCCAAGAAAAGGGTTTGGAAATTTTTGGGGAAAACCAAAATGTAACAGTAAGTTTGCCCAAAGAAAATTAAGGGCCCGTTCCCCACGGCTTTTTTCGCCGCAAATTTTGGGCGCCGTACTGGCCCCGGATTTGCGCTTCATACGGCGCCAATCCGCGGCGGGCAATTCCGGTAATCCACTGCCCATAGAGAACAGTGGTTTCCCGGAGCCTCCCCCCCGCTGGGCCAAATCCCCCGGGGGGGGGAAGAAAGTAAACATGCACATTATTTACGGCGCGGCCCGGCCCGTAAACAATCTTTGGTCTATGGGGCCGGGGACGGGGGCCCCCGCCGCGCCCGGGGCCCCGCCCCCGGGCCCCCCGCCCGTATTCACTCGGATTTGTGCGTTCAAAAAGGGCCCGCACAAACCCGCCGTGAATAACCTGGTAAAAGGGCCCCCAAAAAGACTTCATTGCCCTTTTTTTTTTAAAAAAATCTGTATTTAAAAAAGTCCACACAAAAAGGGAAAGACCTTTCGGAAAATTTGGGCGGCCCCCGAAGCAGTTTTTAGGGCTTTAAAATCAATTTAAAAAGTGCGATTCTCTCAAAAATCTGGATGGGTTTAAACCTTGGATAGTAACCAAAAGGGCGCCTAAAAAGGTGAATTGCACAATGGAGGCGCATAACTATCATTGCTAATTTTATGTAATGCCCCCAAAAATTAGGCGCATTGTGTTTGGGGGCCCGACAGCGTATCATTTTGGGCGCTTTACAATTTTGTCGTCTCGATGAAAAAAGGTCTAGTTTGGTGTAGGGCATTTCTTTTACTTTAAAAAAAATGGCATAAAAAGTCTTTATGTATTTGGTCAGTCATCCTCCCGGATTGGTTTTCCATTGCTTACCCAACCAGTGTTTTTAAACCCTTTTTTTTGACCCGCGG
>JAODAL010081031.1:0-12037 GCA_025379985.1 Phyllomedusa bahiana | reverse complement strand
GTAATTTGGGGGTTAAAAAAAAAAGATAAAACCCAGAAAGAAAGCACTCTGTTAAAAGGCCCAAAACAGCCCCACCCCCCCCAAAGACCCTGAACAGAGAGTGTCATCATTCGCATATTTTCCTTTCCCTAATAGGGGGCTAAACAGCCCAAATTTCCCCCTAAAAATACGTGGGTGCCTGAAATTTGTAAAACCCCTTTCCCAGAATTTTTTAATTTTTGCTTTAAATTTGCTCAAAAGCTACACATGTCCTTAAGGTAAAATAAAGAAAAACCCAAAATCAAAAAAATTGATCATTTTTTCTATTGAGAAAAATATCCCATACCCCGAAACTGGGGGGCAAAATTGGGTAAACCCTTTTTGGGAATGTTCACAAAAAGTTTGTTTTTTGGGAGGGGATTTCAGTCCGTATTGCGCCCGTACTGAAACGCAAATAGGGGCCAAAACCCCGCCCCTTTGAAATTACGGTAATCCAAAATTCCCCATAGAGAACAAACGGTTCCGGGTCCCTCCCCCTGCCGCGAAAAAAAACGGCGGGGGGGGAGAAGTAAAAAGCCCCTTTCCCCCCGGGGGGTTACGAAAAAGCGGATAATGAAAGTCTTTGGGGTGGGCGACCCTCCCGGCCCCCCCTTTGCCCCCCCACAAAACACAGGGCCTAATTGGGGCCCAAAATCCGCCCCAAATTTTACAGATTTGAATCGCCTTGTGAAAAAAAGCCTTAAATTCCCTCCCCAATTTGAAAGAAAAATTTAGGCCAGGGTTTGGGGCTTTCCCACCCGGGGTGAGACCTTAAATCTATCACCCATTTATGACGCTTCCTGAAAAAATTTGACAAACTTTGGCTGTTTTTTTTTTTTTTCCAAAAAAAACACCACATCTTTTTCATGTTTTATTTCGGGGACTGAAAACCAATACATTGAAGTAAAAATGGAACGGGATTGCCAAATTCAGAAAAAATTCGGGGACAGATTTTGCTGTTTTTTCTAAAAAAAGAAAAAAGGCCCGCATTTTTTATATGAAAAAAGGTTTTTTTAAACGGTTAATCGAAAACGCCAAAGTGTCATTTGGGTATAAGAAACATGATAGATTGATATAATAAAAGGACCGCATTGTGCAATTAGTTTTTAAAATTCTCTTTAATTTTTTCCCTTTGTATTTTCCTCTTACGGTATTTTTCACACGGCATTTTTGGGGCAGGGTGTTTTTCCCGGGGCGCAATTGCGCTGCAAAAAAGTCTGAATTATGCCCAACAAATACGGAAATTTTCATAGCTCTCATTGAGTGCTATAAATTACGGGCTGTCTTCCCCCCGCTCCCTATTTATGCCTGGGAGAAAGAAGGGGACATATCATTCTTCCTGGTGCGGAAAGTGATTTGTCAGTGGGAGCACTTCAGAAGAAACTGCTGGCCAGAGTGACTTCTAAATTCAACAAGCGTATTTTTGGCACATAAGGGTTTGCCCCACAAAAATTGTAATTTTACGTCTTTTAAATACTTCATGTAAAATTTTACCCTTAGGAAAAGTTTCCCTTTTGTATCTCGGGTAGGTTAAAACATTCATTACTGCTGTTTTTCCCTAACCAAAATCTACGGAAGTTTTTTTTTCCAAGTCACTGTTACACTTTTTGTAAAATAAGTTACTAAACCCCCCTTGCCTCTGATTCCCCCCCCCCCCCCAAAAAAATTTTAAACTTTGGGTTTAAATTTAGTTTTCTTAATTTAAAAAAAAAAAAAAAAAAAAAAATTTCCCCTCCGCCCCTTTTTTTAAAAGCTGTAAAAATATGTAAAGGTTTTTTCTCACACCCCTTCGGGCCCCCTTCATTGTTCCGGCTACACAAATTAAGGCTTTTCTAATACATTTTGTACATGACACCTTTAAACCTTTTTTTGGTACCCCAAATTTTTGGGACCCATTCTTTTTGTATTTGTTCCCCTAAAAAACTAAACAGAAACTTTTTTTTTTATTTAAACGGGGCAGACCAGCATTTGGCTTTCTCTACATTTAAAAATTTTAAAACTATAAACGGAACTATTCACGGGTTTTAAAAGCTTTTTAAAAGTAAATCATACTTTTAATTTTTTTTAGAAAGTACTTTCTTTTTTTTTTTGGAAGACCCTTTAGTCATAAATTTTTAAGTTTTTCTTCTTAACTTTTAAAAACTTCCAGTTTTCAATATTTTTAAAATTTGTAAAAAAAAGTTCAAACCTGTAGGGGTACCCTTTCAAATGGGAAAATTTTTGTGTTTCAGATCAAGGAAAGGGCCATTTTGTTTATTAGGTATTAAAAAAATTTTGGGGAGAAAAATCTTTCGGGCAAACCACGGGGCACTTGCAATTTTTCAGGAGCCCAACCACTCCCTTTGTCCCAGTACATCTGGGGAAACCCAAAAATACTTTCCTTAACAAACCTTCCCCAATAACATGACCCCATTACTTTATTAAAAACAATAAAATTTATAATATTTTTTTGTAACGGGGCTATGCTTAAAAAACACTAAAAACAGATAAAGAAAAGAGAGATCCTATTGTCAGCAAGTATTATCCATTGCCCATACTTTAAAAATAAACCCTAAAAGGGGTCCCGGGTCCTTTAAAGCGATTTTCCCCAACTGGAAACCTGCGAAAATAAAAAAGAAAAGTACAAACCCGAAAAACAAAGGGCAAAGCCACAAAAAAAAATTCCTCTTATTGGGAGGAATTTTCAGTCATATGGAAAACTAAAGCCCAGAACCCCTTTTTTCCCAACCCCAAAAAAAGTGCTATAAAAATACACTCCCCAAAGGAAATTTTTCATTGATACTTGGGATGAGCGAATTGGGAAACTGACGAAGTGGAATTTGTTTTGAATTTCCAAAAAAAGCCGAAAATTTATGGGGATTTATGCCCAACGAAACTAAAGTGGTAAAGAGCAAAATGGGGGGTGACATTGGGGGGAAAAACTATGGGAGGGGAAAAAAAGGAATGCCCTCAATGACATTTGCAGACGTGGGACTAATTTAGCAACCAGCCAAACTTCTGTGAAGTCACAAAACCCTAATTTAAAAAGGGCAGCCAAATTTTTCATTCTGTCTATTTTTAATGTTTTTTCTTATGCCAAGCATCTCTCCGTAGCATCATAGATTTCACCTGTGCAAAAACTTTTGATTTTTTGAGTTAATGGGGTTTTAAAAAAACCCTTTTAAGGGACCAGTGTGTGTTTTTTTTTGTGTGTTGTGTGGGTGTGTGTGCGTGCGTGAGTGCGTTTCGTGCGTGCCCCTTTTTATAAAGCACACCCGTTTCCCAAACCCCGTTTTTTTATTTTGGGGTATTGCTCTCTGTGGCCCAAAAAGTTAAAATTTTTTTACTTATTTTTGGTGAACTATTTTTGAAATAAAAGTGTATGGGATTTCTCACATACACCCCCATCTAAAAACTTGCTATTCCCGTGTTTTTTGGGGGTTTTTGCTTTTCTGTGGCAAAAAGTTATTTTTTTTTAATTATTGTTTGGGGAACTTTTGTTTAAAATACAGTGTAAATTTTTGACATGAACACATTTTCCAATCCAGCTTGTTTTAGTCTTTTTTTTATTTGCCCCTCCCCTTGGGAAAGATTATTTTTTTTTTCTTATTGTGGTGAACCCCTGTTTGAAAAACAATGTGTTTATTTCTCTCATACACACATCTCAAAAACCACCCAGTTCAAATGTTTTGGGATATTGCTTTTTGTTCCAAAAAGTTATTTTTTTACTTATTAAGGGGGAAAAAACCTTTAAAAAAAAAATTGTGTATTTGTCCTATACAAACAACTACAATTTAAAAAGATTTTTTTTTATTGTAATTTTTGGGTTTTTTATCCCAAAAGTAAAGTCAGGAGGTTTTTTGGCCCTATACATGGGAGGGGCGTACAAAAAAATGTTCCTGGAGCCCGGCACAAGTCAAAAGCCAGTAAGGGGACCTTTAAAGCGGGATTAAATTTAGGAGGCCAGAAAATAATGGTGCATCTTTGCGGCCGTGGTTTTTATCACCAAATCAATGGGTTTTTTAATGGGTTTCTAGGTCCCCCATTTACCCCCAGTTGACATCTGCAACCCCCGCCAAGGTTGATGGGTTCAACCAAACACAAACCCCTTTTTTTGGATGGGGGCCCCGGGGCAGGTTTACCTGTCCCTTTAACCCGCTTTGGGCCCAGTCGGTTCCCTCACCAGAGAACTACTTTGTTTCTTTTGGGGTCTGCGCCCTAATTTCGCAGGGAAGAACTATTTGAGGACAGTGGAGCCGTACTGGGCAGTCGAAAAAGGGGGGGCAAAAATTTCCCCTGCTTTTTGCTTTGGCCCAGCAAGTAGTGATTTGGAGAGTGGCTTTGGGGGGTTATTTTGCAAGCGGTCAGGCTTGTACCCAAAACTGTTGAGGGGAACCAAACAGTGACAGGCCCAAACACTAATTGAAAGACCCCCTGTAGCGATTGCACCTTTTTGGGGGCCCCCCGGGGGGAAAACAGGGCTTCTTTTTCCCTCCCGGGTAAGAGGGTGGGGAGCTTGGGCATCAGGCAGCGGGCAAACCACAAGTGTTAGGGGGGGCCGGGGGTCGCATGGTTGGGAGCAGTGCGGGTCAGGAGCCAAAAAAGCCACGGGGGAGAAAAACCGGGTTCGCAGGACTCTTCTGGCTCAGAAAGTAGCAGTGCAGGGGCTCACCGAGGCAGCGGCGGATTTCAGTAAGGGGCAGAGTTTTTTTTGAGCAGTTTTTTTTCCCAAAACACCGGAAGGGGCTATTTTATGGGTAAAAATGTCTTTTTCCCCTCTGCAAGACATTTTTAAAAATGGGGGCCCGGAAACTTTTTCATGAATTCACCCTTTTCCCACACCGCCCAGCACATCCTCCATAGGCTGATATGCAACGAATTCTAGCCTCCATATGTTGGACCGACTCTATGAACAGAGAAAGGCCATTAATGATTTCTTGATGATCCAAGTGGGAAGGAGTACTCCCCTGTGTAATTTGGATGTCAGCCTTTGGCAGCTCATGCGTGACACCTGCCATTTGCTCAGGCTCTTTGAGGAGGTCACGTTATTTGTCAGCCGCCAGGACTACGGGACGAACAATGTCATTCCACTGCTTCATGTCCTGTAACAGATGCTGAAAAATCTGTTTGGTCAGGGGACTGGAGACATGGGGACTACATCTCACGGTCACATGAGTCTGGTGGGGGCTGAACTGGAGGAAGAGGACATTGGAGCACAAGCTATGTCTGGCGAAATGAGTGGTTTTTCTACCCAGGTGACAGGAGAGGAGGAGCAGGAACAGCAGAAGGAGGAGGTAGAGGGAGATGGGGAAGACAAGGCAGATGACCCAGACACACTGTGGTGATATACAATGGAGATGGAAGCAGGAAGTTCCTCAGAGTCACTTGCACAGATGACCCGTTGAATGCTGATTTGCCTGGGTAGTGACAGCCGAATAGTCACCATCCGGCAGAGGGATGACTTCTGGCCCTCCACTCTCTTGGACCCTCGCTACCGGTCCAAAATGGGGGCCTTTTTTCACCTGCCGAGAGGGAGGACAAACTCAAGTCCTATAGAGACATCCGATGTGGTCAACTGGCCGCTGCCTATCTGTGCCATCGTCCATCCTCTAGCAGGTCTGACCGGGAGGTTCCTCAGGGCTCACATACCACTGCCACGGCTGCGGTGTGGGGGGTAGGAACAGTACCAGCTCCATCAGCTGCTCCTTCTACCATCCACCATCTTAACCAGGGACTGGTATTGCCACCCACCTCCACACTCTTCACTGGGCCATTATGTAGCCTTCTGATGCTGCTGCCACCTCACCACTCAGGTCTCCTCATGCTGCTGCTGTCACCTCCAGGCTGTCACTATTATGTTACCTAGATGCTGCCACCTAGAAATTATGTCATTGTGCCACTCTCCAGCCTGATGCTGTTGCTGCCGCCACCTCCACATTGTGTAATTGTGCCAATCTGTGGCCTACTCATGCTGCTGCCACCTCCACAATCTGTCATTGTGCCACTCTGAAGACATGCAAATATTCCATTTACTTGTCATCTCTGTTTTGGATCGACTCCTGTTTCTTTTTGTTTTCAGCAATACTGATGGATTATTGACCGTTTGAAAGTGGACAGTGGCGGATCAAGGGAAGAGCAAAATGATCAGTGTCATCAATGCTAAATTACTGCCGACACTCTCTGCACTCTTTCGGGGGGGGGGTTCTACATGTATCAGCGTTTAACAGAAGAGGTTCTGTCATAATCTGTGAAACCATCTGATGACAGTGTAAAAGGAGTGCGCTCTTCGATGCTATAGTGAGATCTTGGTCCTCAGCTCGATTCTTTCTAGCTGGCGCTGACATTACCTTGTCAGGCTATGTTCCCACTTCAGTTATTTGGTCAGTTTTGCCCCCATAACTGCCCAGATAAGTGAAGTGTTAAGTGATTCTAAGAGCGCCGCCTGTCATCTGCCTGTCATACTAAATCACAGCATTGTTTCAATACCAAACCACGCTCCCTATGCATATTTCAGCAAGGCACAATGTTCTACAACACCATACAGGCTCTCTGCAGCTAGGAAATAGCAGTATTTTTAACATTTTTTAAATTCGGAACGAAATGAATTTTTGGATAAAAAATTGGCGAATCGGCCGAATAAAATTTTTGAGAAATTCACTTATCTCTAATTGAGACCTTAAAGGGCTAATGCATCTAATCTAGAGATCCAGTAGACTTCTCTTTGTAATAATTCCTCTCTCTTTGTTCCCTGTGAATTCTTCAATGATCAGCCATTTTAATTCACTTATATTATGTTGCTCCTCAAAGTGGATTCGCTAATTTTTTTCTTTTTTGTGTGATCATCATATTCCCTTTTATTCTGTGTCATCTTGGTTTTAAACAAACAAATCTGTGATTTATGTTCGTTTAATCTAATTTTAATGGCTCTGGTGGTCTGTCCCATATAACTTTTCCCACATGGACATTTTAACATGTTTATCACATTATTGGTGTTGCATGTAAAAAATCCTTTAATAGTGATAGAAAATCTCTACGTCAGATGACTGATACTATTACCTTGATAATACTAGAGCAATTCTGGCAGCAGAGACAGGGAAAAGTTTTCTGAGTATTCAAAAAGCTCTGGTTTGTTTGTCTCTTAGTTTGTATATCTGAGTGAATTATGTAATTACCTATGGTTTTGCCTTTACTGTAAATTGACCTAGGTTTGTTATGAAACAAATTTGTGATATCATTTTGTAATGATATTTCCAGGATTTTAGCAGGGAGCTTATTATTAACCCAGCATGCTTGTCATAAATTGAAGTATAATCTATACTATCCCCAATCTTTTTTCTTCTCTTGTCTACATACTTGCGAGCCTGACATACTTCCTACTTCTTTGCCCACTTTTTCTACTTCATCTTTAGAGTTACCTTGTGCAACCAATTTGTCAACCAGGTTGACCATATGTTTCTAATATTAATCATTACTAGAGCATATTCTTCTAGGTCTGTTTCCTTTTGGAATACCCTTAAGGAAAGTCAGCGAATGATGGCTCCCTCTCTTAAGTAAATTATTCCAATCTGTAGGCTTAGTGAACAAAGCAGCGGTGAGATTTTTACCTTCCTACTTAACTTTCAAATCCAAAAAACATTCTGTGTCAGTACTCTTAGTTATAGAGAATTCTAGCAGATGGTGTATACCATTAATGTCAGAAGTAAATTGTACATGTTCCTCCTCTGACCCTTTCTATAAGACAAACATGTCGTCCACATATGTGTGACTTCTTTATGGGACATAAAGATATTGGCATAAATTTGTGTAACAGGAGACCCCATCGAGGGTTTGTACCAACGTCTGTGCCAAACCTAAAATAATTTTTAGTTAAAACTATGTCAAGTATTGTAAGAACTAACAAAACCTTGTGATTAGACATACAAGGATTCTCAAACAGTTTGTCATGTACCGCATCAAATCCATACCATATGGTATGTTCACATCAAGGGCGACATGTATGAAATTTGGCTTAAACACGCCAAATTTCATGAGCCTAACATAAGTCTAGAATGCGCCTGATTTATGAACCTGCTCTACAGTAATGCGCCCAGAAATTCCATAGCAAAGCTACAAATATGTAGCTTCGCTACGGTTCTAGTGTGCCCTGCCTCCTGTGGCATGCGGGAGATTTAAAAATGTATGAACGGGGCTGGGTCTGATATCGGGCTGAAAAGATGCCAGATATCTGGCACAGCCCCGTTCATACATTCTGCCCCAAATGTGCAATGAGTGCTACTTATTCCCTAAATCTCTGACTCTTGTAAGTACATATCAATGTCCTAATATCAACAGTAGGGTCCTTAGTGAATTTTATGTGCACAAACTGATCACTTAGTTGACTCTCATCGTGCTTAATATATGTATCTCTATCCTAATTACTGTAGCCCCTCCCTTGTCTGCCTTTTTGACAATAAACTATTCCCTGCCTCTGCTGCCAGAATTGCTCTAGTATTATGAAGCGTAATAATATCAGCCATCTGTCTCAGGAATAATCTATCACTATTAAAGGATTTTTTACATGTAACACCAATAATGTGATGAACGTTAAAATGTCCATGTGGGAAAAGTTTTATAGGACAGACCACCAGAGTCATTAAAATTAGATTTAACGAACATATATCACAGATTTGTTTGTATAAGACCAAGATGACACAGAATAAAGGGGAATACAGTATCTTACGATAACGAGTACAACCCTCACTTTTTGTAACTATTTTATAATATATTTTTGTTAGACAACACTGAAGATATGACACTTTGATACAATTGTACACCTTATATAACAGTGTAAATTTCATGTGCCCTTAAAGTAACACACAGCCGGCAACAAAAGTGAGTAAAGCACTAATTGAAAAAAGTCAATGGACAAATACAGGTCGGTTTATCTGCAATGATCGGAGAAAAGACCTCCCCCTTCCCATTCACTTGCACATATTCCGGACGGAAGAATGTGCTGGTTGAATGTCCTTCGGGCGGCCCGCAGGCGGAAAAACCACCGGGCGGGAAACCCATGCAGTGGGGACTGCTGCACGGGTTTTCCATAGGAGCCCGTCATGCTCATTTGCGGCCGGTTTTTCAGATGGTCTGCAAAACCGCAAACCGTCTGAAAAACCGGCCGCAAACCGATGCCGTGGGGACATGGACTTATTTTCCAGCACTGCCTTAACTCTCTTGGGCCTAGAGTTCACTAGAGCTTCATAGGTTGCAGCCACTGGAATCCTCTTCCACTCCTCCATGATGGCATCACGGAGCTGGTAGATGTTACAGACCTTGTGCTCCTCCACCTTCCATATGAGGATGCCTCACAGATGCTCAATAGGGTTTTATGTCTGGAGACATGCCTGGCCAGTCCAGCACCTTTACCCTTATTTTTTCAGTAAGGCAGTGGTCATTTTGGACGTGTGTTTGGAGTCATTATCATGTTGGAATACCACAATGTGACCCAGGTAGGAAATTATGATCTGGTTTTATATGTCACAATACTTGTTAGCAATTATGGTTCCCTCAATGAACTGTAGCCCCCTAAAGCCGGCAGCACTCATGCAGCCCAAACCAGACACTCCCTCCTTTAGGCAAGACACACTTGTCTTTGTACTCCTCGCCTGGTTGCCGCCACACACGCTTCACACCATCTCAAACAAATTAGTGTATCTTGGTCTCATCAGACCACAGGACATGTTTCCAGTAATCCATATTCTTAGTCTGCTTGTCTTCAGCAAACTGTTTGCGGGCTTCCTTGTGCACCATCTTTTGAAGAGGCTTCCTTCTGGGAAGATAGCCATGCAGACCATTTTGACGCAGTGTGTGGTCTGTGATCTGAGTACTGACAGGCTGACCTTTCACCCCTTTAACCTCTGCAGCATATGTCTATTTTGAAAAGACAATCTCTAGATATGACGCTGAGCACATACACTAAACTTTTTTGGTTAACCATGGCGAGGCCTGTTCTGAGTGGAATCTGTCTTGCTAAACTGCTATATGGTCTTGACCACCGTGCTGCAGTTCAGTTTCAGGGTATTGGCAATCTTCTTATAGCCTAGGCCATCTTTATGTAGCTCAACAACTCTACAGAGAGTTCTTTGCCATGAGGTGCCACGTTGAACTTCCAGTGACCAGTATGACAGAGTGTGAGAACGATAACACCAAATTTAACAAACCTGCCCCCCATTCACAGATGAGACCTTGTAACATTAACAAGTTACATGACAGCGTGGAGCGAAAATGGCAAATTGGGTACAGAGGGTCTGCTCACTTTTGTTGCCAGCAGTTTAGACATTGATGACTGTGTGTTGAGTTATTTTGAGCACTATATTTACTATTTTGCCATAGGCAAACTTAAACTCCAGCAGTTCTCAATCTATAAAACACTAAAACGTAACTTTTATTATGTATAACACTAAACCTCTATACACACTATTTAAAAACATGATTTCTAACCTCTAAATTTATCCCTTTCTACTTCTGAAGGAATAACTCCTTTTCTATTATCAAGTCTGGTGGAACACCACCTATTAACAGGAAAACATTATATATACATTAATTTACTAACTCCAGTAAGGGATCCCAAGACTCCTACTAGGTCAGTCTCCCCTAATCTGATGTACATAAATAATATAAGGTTTTCTTGTGATACCCTCTGCAGCGGGTGGCACTTGTAGACAGAGGTGAGAAATCACAAATTAAAATGTCATGCCTGACCTCCCCAACATGTTTCACCAACTAAATGGCTTCATCAGGGGATAGAGGTCCCCACCGGTAGATTCAAGATGGGGAAGGTGGGAGGTGAAGTTGCGGGAGAGGGGGCGGGCTAACCATAGGGCCTGTAGCTTTATTAAAATGAATATGTATATTAGATATAGAGGAGAAGTGGGGTATGGGAAGAGACTAAGACAATAGTGTACAGTACAATGGAGTATGTATTCCCTATGACTATGCATATTAGACATGGAGGAGAAGGGGTTCATGGGAGGTGATGGGGCTGGCGGTGTGCTGTGGAGTATGGCACCTGTTCTGCTTGGTCCGTTCTGGGTGAGCCACGCGGACGCAGTGATGTGGGTTAGGTTGGACGGAGGTCCATCGCAGTCGGGGCGGATGTCTCCATTGGTGCAGTGCGCGGGCGGCATGGTTGGATGGGGCGCGGGCCCGCTATGGAGATGGTGAACTTGTCTGAGGAGTGTTGTTTGTGGGAGCATGGTGGCAGCACATACTATCAGTATGCATGCAGGAGAGTAAAAGGGGGAATGGGTTTTGTGGATTCTCTGATGGCTAATTGGTGAGTACCTGAATAGGGTGTGTACCTAACATGATATAAAAGGAAATGAGCTTAGACCACATAGGACCGGCCCTCTAACCCCTGATGAAGCCAGTTTAGCTGGTGAAACATGTTGGGGAGGTCAGGCATGACATTTTAAATTGTGATTTCTCACCTCTGTCTACAAGTGTCACCCGCTGCAGAGGGATTCCTTACTGGAGTTCGTAAATGACTGAATATATAAGGTTTTCCTGTTAATAGGTGGGGTTCCACCAGACTTGATAATAGAAAAGGAGTTATTCCTTCAGAAGTAGAAAGGGATAAATTGAGAGGTTAGAAATCATGTTTTTAAATAGTGTGTATAGAGGTTAAGTGTTATACATAATAAAAGTTACGTTTTAGTGTTTTATAGATTGAGAACTGATGGAGTTTAAGTTTGCCTATGGCAAAATAGTAATTATAGTGATCAAAAGTCACTCTGTTCTCTTGCGAGATTCCCATTTTTTTTAGAGACTATTTGACGAGTCATTTCGAGGGCACACCATATTTACACTGTTATACAAGCTGCATACTGACTACTTTACATTGTATCAAAGTGTCATATATTCAGTGTTGTCTCATGGAAAGATATAACACAATATTCACAAAAAAGTGAAGGGTGTACTCACTTTTGTGAGATACTGTATGTTGATCACACAAAAAAAGAAAAAATCCACTGTAGCCAGACAATTTTTTGAGGGGTGAATTAAT
>JAODAL010081030.1:0-12037 GCA_025379985.1 Phyllomedusa bahiana | reverse complement strand
CCTAACAATGTTACAGTGGTTCTTACTTAGGTCTCCATCCTTCACTCTCCCTTCGGCTACTGATACACCAGTGATTAGGAGGAATGCAATATCCCAGGTGGTTTGACAGGCTGGGATTTCCCAGGGACACACTCTGAGTAAGCCTCTGTCTTGGTGGTGGTTGAGGTGTCCTTGACGTTAGTGAAAACTGAAAGACAGTGGACCAAGTGGAAATTGAACATACTTATGCTAGCCGCTCACTTTAATTAATGATAACTCTTCTACTAAGATGTAGGTGCAATTCTCTTAGTTACAAAACTCATCCACTATGCACGCTTCTCGACTCCAGATGCAGGAGAAGATTCTGTCACTTCACTCTTCTTCACAGCTCCCAGTCACTGGATACAAATCTCCATTCCTCTGTAGTTCTGTCTGTGCTTCACAGATCTATATTCTCCAAATAACATGACAGTTGCTATAAAATGTTAGGTCACGCTAATAGCCAATAACCGGTTGTGAGTGTGAGGCCCTGGGAAAGTTCTCAACAAAGATGAGTCTTACCATGAAGCTCAGTGGCCATGTCAGTCCAGCAATGGTTGCTGCTACAGGGGAATTCCTCTTCCAGGTTATTTGCGAGTTTTACTTTCTGTAGCCCGGTGGTATGGGGAAGCCTGTCTCTGGGGTACTGCTGTACTGGGCCCTGGTCCAACTCCACGCTGCTTGAATGCTACCTAGGTGTAATTGTGGCTGTATGCCTTACCCTCCTAACTGGCGTTAGCTTATATACTGTAAACATCTACTATACGTAGGCCCAAACCTGACTGTGTGATCAGGGGTTTCTGTACTCCACTTTTATTTCTCTTCGTCTGTTGCTGGTGGCGGGGCTTATATATTTCAGAAAGTAGTGAGGGGCATGACCGAGCATAGACAAACTCAGTTCGGTGCACCTTGCTTAATGGTGGACGATGTCCTTTGATGTTCAACTTGTCATCAAAATTCCCCAGCAGCTGCCCTGCGTGAATGCCTCTGAGTTAGGACCCCCAACTATTACGCATTTATGGCATATCCTGCATAAGATAGAAACACTCTTTGCACACACGTATTTTCGACTACACCTCGTCCAAATTATTATGCACATTTGATTTAAGTGTGATACAGGTTTAATTTTTTGTATTTCAATTCAACTCATGGATGATTTTGTGTCTCACAAAATAGAAGGACGTTACACATTATTAAGCAGGCTACAGGTTTCTCGCAATATGGAAAAGTTAAATAATCTGTCTACTGCAGAGAGGCATCAAGCAGTGGAAAGCCTTGGACAAGGTATGAAAACTTTAGATCATTCAGGAAACCTTAAGCGTGACCATAACAATGCCAAAAGATTTGTGGCTTAATCCAAACATTGACAGGTTTGCGCAGATAATAAGGAGGGTTTCTGCCAGAAAAATTTGCCAGATTAAGACAGCCGCTGACCAACAACCATTACATAGCGGCGAAAAGGTATTTGACACTGCTGGTGTCTCTGGAGTCCCACGAACCTCAAGGTGAAGGCTCCTCCAGAGGCTTGCAGTTGTCTATAAACCTACTATCCGGCCACCCCTTACCATTGTTCTCAGGCAGAAGCAGTTGTAGTTGGCACTCACATACATGAGGACTCAATATGAAACAGTCTTGTTTACTGATGAGTGCCATGAAACCTTGGATGATCCAGATGGTTGGAGTTGTGGATGTTTGGTGGATGGGCCCCATGTCCTAACAAGGCTGCAACATCAACAAGGATGAGGCAGAGACATGTTTTGGGCCGGAAACATGGATAAAGTGCTGTTAGGCATCTTTAGGGTATGTTCACATGGCTTATTTAGCCACGTAATTGAGCGCGTATTTTGTTGCGTATTGCGCATTATACGAGGCGAAATGCACGCTGCAATTACGGTAATCCACAGCTCTCTTAGAGAACTATGGATTACGCGTCATCCCCCCACCCATACACTACAATCGTATTGTACGCGCGAGGGAAGAATTGACATGTCAATTGTTAGGGGTGAATCCGCGCCGTGAACAATGCATGTCTATGGGCCCAGCCCCCCCGTGCTTTGGAATTACGTACTGATCAGAGCGTGGTTCCAAAACACCTGGCGTATTGTGGCACGTCCTATACGTGTCGCAATAAGCCGTGTGAACATATCCTTAGGGTATGAAAACGACTTCTGTAAAGTATATGGAGTTTCTGACTTATCACATTCTTCCATGGTGCAAAAAGAAGAACCGTAATTTCTGTAGCAAAACGCGAGTCATTGGCTGCAATGGGCATAAAAGGAGTGAAACTCATGGTGTGGCCACCACCCTTCCCAGACCTCAACCCAATTTAGAACCTTAGCAGTATCCTGATGCAAAAGATCTATGAGGGTGGGAGGCAGTTCACATCACCAAAGCAGTTCTTGGGGGCTATTCTGACTTCCAGCAAAGAAATTCAATCAGAAACTCTCTAAAACTAACAAGCTCAATAAGTGCAAGAATTGCGAGGCTGATGTCAAAGAAGGAGTCCCATGTTATTATTTATTTTGACCTGTTATAATTTCTGGATTGAAATAGCTTTTCATTTCAGTAAATGTGATCTCTAAATGCTGCAAATTCCAGAAACGACCATTTTCAGTTCTTTATAACCTATAAAATGTTTTGTAACTATGTTGTTCAGAATAATTTGGAACAGTGCTTTTTGAAAAAAAACAAAACTGTTATCATTGGGAGGTTTGTCCAATAAAACTTGATTTCTACTCTAATGGTAGATGATTTCAACATTATCCTGACTGTCATTTTCATCGACCAATTAGATCAGTCAGAGAAAAATATCATGGGCATAATAATTTGGAACGCAATGTAAATTATCCGATGAGCGATTTCCTGGTTAATATTTTTTCTTGGAAGAGCTACCTATAAACCCAATCTTTGGAACTCTAAATGTTCATATGACACCTAAAAGAAAAACATACACATGTAACCTCTAATCTTTGTTCACTGGGGTGTCTTAGGAGCTCTCTATTTATAGGGAGTCTGCTTAGTAACAAGTTCAGTTTAATGGCATTTGTATTGAAGAGCATTGCCAGTCATGAAAGGGTTACTGCGTCAGAACACTGAGGGTGACTTCATAATGAGTGAGGCCTGTTATGTCATAAAGAAGATTCCATAAAAGAAGGCCGCACTGCTATGATCAGTGCCATTTCTGATGTGCCTGGAGACCTTGAGCTTGACTACCCTACACACTGCCTACGATGATGGAATTTGGAGGTTCTAGCAGGGAAAAGGGGTTATCTGGTTTAGACAACCCTTGTTTGGATTGAGGGAGCATGGGTGGGATGGGGGTAATGGGTCCCCTTCAATTAGCCAAAGTGGAGAGCAGCTCTCCAATTCTTAAATTAATCCTAGCCATAAATGGGGTGAAAGATATCGCAGCCAGATCTATCATACATGGGGTTTATTATATTTAAAGTCTATATTTGTTATGTTGTTCTCTGTAAATTTGCTAAAATGTATAGATTGTAAAAATGTATTAAATTGTATATTGGCATTAACCCTCTAAGCCCAAGGGAAGGGCAACCCTTCAGCCATGGTTCCCTAGAGGTTTCCCCCACAGGGGGTTTTTCCTCTCCTGAGTGCTGAAGGGTGACTCTTCGTGAGTCGAGGGTTTTTCCACTTTTTCCGGTGTCATGTGATGTTTAATAAAGTTTCGATCATTTGACACCTGATGACAGTGTATTGTGTGTTTATTTCGCGTTCTTTGGTTTCAATCATTTGGCTTGGGTCCATCACATATTCACAAAATCAAGAGGCCGGACATCAGTCTGCCACATCGGAGCATAACCTAATCAGTGAGTGTGTTTTTTTTTACCCTGGTGTTGGTCTCCGCCCTGGAAAATAGGATGAAGCAGAGAACGGCACAACTTCCTCAAGCGTGCACTCAACGTGAGATCAGGTGTTGTATCACTGCAGTATTACAAGCTGCTTGCTTGGCTATGTGTGTAACTCTCACTGACTTCAATGCAGTGGGCTGCATACAAGTCTATGGAGACAGCGGCTACAGAGAGTCACCAAATAAGGGGCACAGGACCTGGTTTTCCTGATAGGCCAATACATGGCTGAGTCTTCCACCATGCTTGAGGTGAGTGCAATTGGGACACAGACTGGTTTTGGGCACAAAAAATGGCTGTTATCTTTCATATGCTGAGCCGTCTGATTGGAGGAGGCCGCTCTTCCGGCAGTCGACTTGTTGGGCTCCAAGAAAGGAGTTGGTTCCCGAGCGGTCTCAGCAGCTTCTGAACTAAAATCCTTTACACTAAATGCTCTTCTCATATGTTACCTTCCTGACGAGCAAGAGGAGCTCTGATTGGTTTCTATGAATAACAAAGAAAGTCTTAGACCTAGACAGTTTTTGTAAATGTCCCCCTTAGTATTTACCAGTTCCTAAAACCTCTCCACATGGCGTGTTAGCCGGCTTCTACAGGACTCTGAAGAGCAAAGCTGTCTGGAGTAATAAGGGATTTATCACTGCATAACTTGGCAGATTAGTCATTTATGGCTTCTCAGGGATTTTTACCCAGCTCTCTAGGCTCCTGGATAGCAAACCTGCCTAGTTATTCTACAATTTTGGAGTTAGGGATTTGCATAACTAGCCATTGCCATTGTGCCGTCTGGAAAAGTTGGATAACAACCTATGCGGAGCTGGGACATTTCTTATAGAGAAAATACACAATGTCGCTGTGATAGTCTACTACTGATCTATCTTCTAAATAAACTTATGGGGTGTGATTTAATATAGGGTTTTGGTCTAGTGTCAGAATGCTTGTTGCTATTGTAGCAATGTGGCGGCCGAGGGAGGTGATGGTGGTATTGAGTCCTAACAATGTTACAGTGGTTCTTACTTAGGTCTCCATCCTTCACTCTCCCTTCGGATACTGATACACCAGTGATTAGGAGGAATGCAATATCCCAGGTGGTTTGACAGGCTGGGATTTCCCAGGGACACACTCTGAGTAAGCCTCTGTCTTGGTGGTGGTTGAGGTGTCCTTGACGTTAGTGAAAACTGAAAGACAGTGGACCAAGTGGAAATTGAACATACTTATGCTAGCCGCTCACTTTAATTAATGATAACTCTTCTACTAAGATGTAGGTGCAATTCTCTTAGTTACAAAACTCATCCACTATGCACGCTTCTCGACACCAGATGCAGGAGAAGATTCTGTCACTTCACTCTTCTTCACAGCTCCCAGTCACTGGATACAAATCTCCATTCCTCTGTAGTTCTGTCTGTGCTTCACAGATCTATATTCTCCAAATAACATGACAGTTGCTATAAAATGTTAGGTCACGCTAATAGCCAATAACCGGTTGTGAGTGTGAGGCCCTGGGAAAGTTCTCAACAAAGATGAGTCTTACCATGAAGCTCAGTGGCCATGTCAGTCCAGCAATGGTTGCTGCTACAGGGGAATTCCTCTTCCAGGTTATTTGCGAGTTTTACTTTCTGTAGCCCGGTGGTATGGGGAAGCCTGTCTCTGGGGTACTGCTGTACTGGGCCCTGGTCCAACTCCACGCTGCTTGAATGCTACCTAGGTGTAATTGTGGCTGTATGCCTTACCCTCCTAACTGGCGTTAGCTTATATACTGTAAACATCTACTATACGTAGGCCCAAACCTGACTGTGTGATCAGGGGTTTCTGTACTCCACTTTTATTTCTCTTCGTCTGTTGCTGGTGGCGGGGCTTATATATTTCAGAAAGTAGTGAGGGGCATGACCGAGCATAGACAAACTCAGTTCGGTGCACCTTGCTTAATGGTGGACGATGTCCTTTGATGTTCAACTTGTCATCAAAATTCCCCAGCAGCTGCCCTGCGTGAATGCCTCTGAGTTAGGACCCCCAACTATTACGCATTTATGGCATATCCTGCATAAGATAGAAACACTCTTTGCACACACGTATTTTCGACTACACCTCGTCCAAATTATTATGCACATTTGATTTAAGTGTGATACAGGTTTAATTTTTTGTATTTCAATTCAACTCATGGATGATTTTGTGTCTCACAAAATAGAAGGACGTTACACATTATTAAGCAGGCTACAGGTTTCTCGCAATATGGAAAAGTTAAATAATCTATCTACTGCAGAGAGGCATCAAGCAGTGGAAAGCCTTGGACAAGGTATGAAAACTTTAGATCATTCAGGAAACCTTAAGCGTGACCATAACAATGCCAAAAGATTTGTGGCTTAATCCAAACATTGACAGGTTTGCGCAGATAATAAGGAGGGTTTCTGCCAGAAAAATTTGCCAGATTAAGACAGCCGCTGACCAACAACCATTACATAGCGGCGAAAAGGTATTTGACACTGCTGGTGTCTCTGGAGTCCCACGAACCTCAAGGTGAAGGCTCCTCCAGAGGCTTGCAGTTGTCTATAAACCTACTATCCGGCCACCCCTTACCATTGTTCTCAGGCAGAAGCAGTTGTAGTTGGCACTCACATACATGAGGACTCAATATGAAACAGTCTTGTTTACTGATGAGTGCCATGAAACCTTGGATGATCCAGATGGTTGGAGTTGTGGATGTTTGGTGGATGGGCCCCATGTCCTAACAAGGCTGCAACATCAACAAGGATGAGGCAGAGACATGTTTTGGGCCGGAAACATGGATAAAGTGCTGTTAGGCATCTTTAGGGTATGTTCACATGGCTTATTTAGCCACGTAATTGAGCGCGTATTTTGTTGCGTATTGCGCATTATACGAGGCGAAATGCACGCTGCAATTACGGTAATCCACAGCTCTCTTAGAGAACTATGGATTACGCGTCATCCCCCCACCCATACACTACGATCGTATTGTACGCGCGAGGGAAGAATTGACATGTCAATTGTTAGGGGTGAATCCGCGCCGTGAACAATGCATGTCTATGGGCCCAGCCCCCCCGTGCTTTGGAATTACGTACTGATCAGAGCGTGGTTCCAAAACACCTGGCGTATTGTGGCACGTCCTATACGCGTCGCAATAAGCCGTGTGAACATATCCTTAGGGTATGAAAACGACTTCTGTAAAGTATATGGAGTTTCTGACTTATCACATTCTTCCATGGTGCAAAAAGAAGAACCGTAATTTCTGTAGCAAAACGCGAGTCATTGGCTGCAATGGGCATAAAAGGAGTGAAACTCATGGTGTGGCCACCACCCTTCCCAGACCTCAACCCAATTTAGAACCTTAGCAGTATCCTGATGCAAAAGATCTATGAGGGTGGGAGGCAGTTCACATCACCAAAGCAGTTCTTGGGGGCTATTCTGACTTCCAGCAAAGAAATTCAATCAGAAACTCTCTAAAACTAACAAGCTCAATAAGTGCAAGAATTGCGAGGCTGATGTCAAAGAAGGAGTCCCATGTTATTATTTATTTTGACCTGTTATAATTTCTGGATTGAAATAGCTTTTCATTTCAGTAAATGTGATCTCTAAATGCTGCAAATTCCAGAAACGACCATTTTCAGTTCTTTATAACCTATAAAATGTTTTGTAACTATGTTGTTCAGAATAATTTGGAACAGTGCTTTTTGAAAAAAAACAAAACTGTTATCATTGGGAGGTTTGTCCAATAAAACTTGATTTCTACTCTAATGGTAGATGATTTCAACATTATCCTGACTGTCATTTTCATCGACCAATTAGATCAGTCAGAGAAAAATATCATGGGCATAATAATTTGGAACGCAATGTAAATTATCCGATGAGCGATTTCCTGGTTAATATTTTTTCTTGGAAGAGCTACCTATAAACCCAATCTTTGGAACTCTAAATGTTCATATGACACCTAAAAGAAAAACATACACATGTAACCTCTAATCTTTGTTCACTGGGGTGTCTTAGGAGCTCTCTATTTATAGGGAGTCTGCTTAGTAACAAGTTCAGTTTAATGGCATTTGTATTGAAGAGCATTGCCAGTCATGAAAGGGTTACTACGTCAGAACACTGAGGGTGACTTCATAATGAGTGAGGCCTGTTATGTCATAAAGAAGATTCCATAAAAGAAGGCCGCACTGCTATGATCAGTGCCATTTCTGATGTGCCTGGAGACCTTGAGCTTGACTACCCTACACACTGCCTACGATGATGGAATTTGGAGGTTCTAGCAGGGAAAAGGGGTTTTCTGGTTTAGACAACCCTTGTTTGGATTGAGGGAGCATGGGTGGGATGGGGGTAATGGGTCCCCTTCAATTAGCCAAAGTGGAGAGCAGCTCTCCAATTCTTAAATTAATCCTAGCCATAAATGGGGTGAAAGATATCGCAGCCAGATCTATCATACATGGGGTTTATTATATTTAAAGTCTATATTTGTTATGTTGTTCTCTGTAAATTTGCTAAAATGTATAGATTGTAAAAATGTATTAAATTGTATATTGGCATTAACCCTCTAAGCCCAAGGGAAGGGCAACCCTTCAGCCATGGTTCCCTAGAGGTTTCCCCCACAGGGGGTTTTTCCTCTCCTGAGTGCTGAAGGGTGACTCTTCGTGAGTCGAGGGTTTTTCCACTTTTTCCGGTGTCATGTGATGTTTAATAAAGTTTCGATCATTTGACACCTGATGACAGTGTATTGTGTGTTTATTTCGCGTTCTTTGGTTTCAATCATTTGGCTTGGGTCCATCACATATTCACAAAATCAAGAGGCCGGACATCAGTCTGCCACATCGGAGCATAACCTAATCAGTGAGTGTGTTTTTTTTTACCCTGGTGTTGGTCTCCGCCCTGGAAAATAGGATGAAGCAGAGAACGGCACAACTTCCTCAAGCGTGCACTCAACGTGAGATCAGGTGTTGTATCACTGCAGTATTACAAGCTGCTTGCTTGGCTATGTGTGTAACTCTCACTGACTTCAATGCAGTGGGCTGCATACAAGTCTATGGAGACAGCGGCTACAGAGAGTCACCAAATAAGGGGCACAGGACCTGGTTTTCCTGATAGGCCAATACATGGCTGAGTCTTCCACCATGCTTGAGGTGAGTGCAATTGGGACACAGACTGGTTTTGGGCACAAAAATGGCTGTTATCTTTCATATTCTGAGCCGTCTGATTGGAGGAGGCCGCTCTTCCGGCAGTCGACTTGTTGGGCTCCAAGAAAGGAGTTGGTTCTCCGAGCGGTCTCAGCAGCTTCTGAACTAAAATCCTTTACACTAAATGCTCTTCTCATATGTTACCTTCCTGACGAGCAAGAGGAGCTCTGATTGGTTTCTATGAATAACAAAGAAAGTCTTAGACCTAGACAGTTTTTGTAAATGTCCCCCTTAGTATTTACCAGTTCCTAAAACCTCTCCACATGGCGTGTTAGCCGGCTTCTACAGGACTCTGAAGAGCAAAGCTGTCTGGAGTAATAAGGGATTTATCACTGCATAACTTGGCAGATTAGTCATTTATGGCTTCTCAGGGATTTTTACCCAGCTCTCTAGGCTCCTGGATAGCAAACCTGCCTAGTTATTCTACAATTTTGGAGTTAGGGATTTGCATAACTAGCCATTGCCATTGTGCCGTCTGGAAAAGTTGGATAACAACCTATGCGGAGCTGGGACATTTCTTATAGAGAAAATACACAATGTCGCTGTGATAGTCTACTACTGATCTATCTTCTAAATAAACTTATGGGGTGTGATTTAATATAGGGTTTTGGTCTAGTGTCAGAATGCTTGTTGCTATTGTAGCAATGTGGCGGCCGAGGGAGGTGATGGTGGTATTGAGTCCTAACAATGTTACAGTGGTTCTTACTTAGGTCTCCATCCTTCACTCTCCCTTCGGATACTGATACACCAGTGATTAGGAGGAATGCAATATCCCAGGTGGTTTGACAGGCTGGGATTTCCCAGGGACACACTCTGAGTAAGCCTCTGTCTTGGTGGTGGTTGAGGTGTCCTTGACGTTAGTGAAAACTGAAAGACAGTGGACCAAGTGGAAATTGAACATACTTATGCTAGCCGCTCACTTTAATTAATGATAACTCTTCTACTAAGATGTAGGTGCAATTCTCTTAGTTACAAAACTCATCCACTATGCACGCTTCTCGACACCAGATGCAGGAGAAGATTCTGTCACTTCACTCTTCTTCACAGCTCCCAGTCACTGGATACAAATCTCCATTCCTCTGTAGTTCTGTCTGTGCTTCACAGATCTATATTCTCCAAATAACATGACAGTTGCTATAAAATGTTAGGTCACGCTAATAGCCAATAACCGGTTGTGAGTGTGTGAGGCCCAGGGAAAGTTTTCAACAAAGATGAGTCTTACCATGAAGCTCAGTGGCCATGTCAGTCCAGCAATGGTTGCTGCTACAGGGGAATTCCTCTTCCAGGTTATTTGCGAGTTTTACTTTCTGTAGCCCGGTGGTATGGGGAAGCCTGTCTCTGGGGTACTGCTGTACTGGGCCCTGGTCCAACTCCACGCTGCTTGAATGCTACCTAGGTGTAATTGTGGCTGTATGCCTTACCCTCCTAACTGGCGTTAGCTTATATACTGTAAACATCTACTATACGTAGGCCCAAACCTGACTGTGTGATCAGGGGTTTTCTTTACTCCACTTTTATATCTCACTCCGTCTGTTTGCTGTGGCGGCGGGCTTATAATATTTCAAAAATTAGTGGGGGCATGACCGAGCATAACAAACTCAGTTCGGGCACCTTGCTTAAGGTGGCGATGTCCTTTGATGCTCAACTTGTCATCAAAATTCCCCAGCAGCTGCCCTGGTGAATCCTTGGGTTGGCCCCCAAACTGAGTGGGCGAATTTTTTTAAAAAATTCGATTCGGTCCTTCCCCAAATTTTCGACAAAATTCTTTTCTTTCCCGAATTCTTCGCCGAATCGCTTTAAAAAAAAGCAGTATTTCCAGGCTGCAAAAGGCCTGCAGGGTGCTGTAGAATTGTGCCATGCTTAAATATGCAGGGGATCGGGTTTGGTCTTCATACAATGTTGTGTTTTAGTATGACAGAGTGACTGCCCCCTCTTAAATCGCTTCCTATAAAATTCCCTGGGCATTAGGGGGGAAAAAACGACCAAAAAACTGAAGCAGGGCGTGCCCGATAAAGTCAGGCAGCAAAAACTGGGGAAAAAAACAAAATGAGAGCTAGGGGGCAACATTTGTGACAGAGTGTGGGGTGAGGGCAAACCCAGCAGCATGAGGTCGGGCAGGGACAATGACATTCTGGGTGGGGCAAAACATACCAGGCCCCAGAGTGGCACAATGACACAGTGTGGGGTCACGGTGGCGCAGCAGAGGTCGGCAGTGGCACAATGAAAATTCTGGAGCTGGCAAAAAAAAGGGGTAGGCCCAAAAAGTGGTACAATGACACGTTGGAGGGACGGCAGGGCAACAGCAGCAGCATAAGGTCAGAAGTGGCACAAGACCAGTGGGAGGGCACGGCAGCAGCCAATCAGCGCTGAGGTCGACAGTGGAAATGAAAAATTCTGGAGGTGGCAAAAAAAAAGGGGGGCCACGTGGGAGGGCCGGAGCACCACGGGGAGCAGCATGAGGTCAGACATGGCACAATGACACAGTGTGGAGGGCACGAAGGAGTAAGCAGCGCATGAGGTCAGAGAGTGGCACAATGACATTTTGCATGGCAAAATATATTAGGCCACAAACGGGACCCAAGACTGAGAGCGGGGGTCACGGGGGGCAGCAGCTGAGGTCAGGCGTGGGACAAAGAAGAATGGAGGGGTGACAGGAGCAAAAGATGAGGTCAGGATGGCCAATGAATTTGGAGGGGGCAAAACAGTAACCCGGCGCGAGGGGGCACAAAGCACAGTGTGGTGTCCGGCAAAGCCGACGCAGGGAGGCACATAGAGTGGCACAATACAGAGTGTTGGGTGGGGGGAATACCATCCCTGTAAAGACGGTGGTAGGGAATGGAGAAACTATAAACTTTTTGTGGCATCGGGGGGTGGCGGCATCAAATGTGGGGTGAGGGAGGTAGTTTGAACCCAGACTGACCCTAAGGCATTGGTGTGTGGAAATCCGGCCGTTTTACGCCTGATTCACTTGCAAAGGTC
>JAODAL010081029.1:0-12038 GCA_025379985.1 Phyllomedusa bahiana | reverse complement strand
TTTGCGGCTCGGGGAAAGTGACTCACGTGTTTTCAGGCAGACGGATTCCAGGTGTAAAAATACAGGGCCTCTGTATTTTATTAGCAGCAGACAGAAAATACAAGTGCAAGGCATGCACTAACATAAACAAACGCCTGCCCGTCTGGGCTCTAACTAACATAGACCAACTTACTGACAGCCTGTAAGTTTTCCCTGCTGGTTTTCCAGCATGTCTCCACGCAAGACTTAAAGGTAGTCAGGGGTTGTAACCAACATAGTCAGCTTACCTGCTGACTTACATACTCCAGGGAAATCCCGGAGTGGAGCCATGGGGAGTGAGCACCCACCCTGCTCTATGCTCACTCCCAATGAAATGCCGATCCAGGGAATGGCTGGAAGCCATACTAACATATTACACATGTTAAACATATGTCGACAGTCCAAACTTTCGACACCTATTGAATTTTGGCCTTTCATTCCCCCAAGGCTCCTTACCTTGGGGGCATGTGTTTGGACATCGAAAGGTGGCATGCCAGGACCCTGGCCGGGATGTACACTCACATTGTACACCCTTCAGCTGTTGCACCTATATATATATATATGTAATTTTTTTGTATAAGATATATATAAATATATAATTACCTACATATGAGTATATATATGAAAACAACTTACAGCACTCACAAAAGTTTAGAAAAAAGTGGAGTTTCGGCTCCTAATAGAGCCTTTTTGAAGCCATTAGGAGCCGAAACGTGTATAGTTAGTGGCTGGACGGCCGAGGTTTTGTTCATATTTTGTTTGGTTTCATGTAACCTGTGAATGAAGAAGAAGTAAAGTTGGCTGAGGCCAGAAAGAAAAGCCTGGTGTCGGATCGACAGATGTTGGAGTGCCAGCCCGCTTACCAAAAGCGGCGATCCCGGAGCTAAGCGACCCTGGAATGGTCCAGGATGGTGTCCAGGCGTGAGTGAGGTCTCACAGTAGATACTTACCTGTCAGTTTACAGAAACCTACCTGTAAGTATACAGATATATATATTTATTTATTCACAGCTGTGAATATTTTTGAAAGTAATCATACAAAGCAAGGAAATCCTGAAGTCCTGAATCGCATAGATGTTCAGGACTATGCAGAAGATGCAGTTTACGCGTAGAGACACAAACTTCCCCGCCGCAAATCAATCTTGTCGTGTGCGGAGCTTAAGATCCCCCTCAACCTCGTTGTGCAGTTACCAAATTAATCAATTATCCATAATTAAGACATATGCATATGAATGAGAAGAGATGCAGACACAAGTGTCCATGCAAAATCTTCTAAACTTTATTACAGAAAAACATGTTTAAGGCAGATCATATTTTTAATACATTAGTAAAACAATACGTCATTATACATCATTATTCATAGATTTCGTTTTTAAATAGGTCAAAAACAAATTAAAACCCTCCCCATATTTTTTTACAAACCCCCCCCCTAAAAAGTTTTTTGGGTTTACTTATAATTAATCATCTAAAACATACCCCTTTAATTTTAAAAAAAATTTCTCCAATTTCAGAACAGTATAATATGGCCTCAGATACAAAACTTGAGTTAACTCTTACTCAATCATTAACATTTCCCTTAAAATTTCCCCCTCAAGTCTGCACAGACACTTGTGGTTTCTGTTTAGATATCTGGGCGTTTAGCCAGACCGCAAAATAGAGAACTAGTAAAAAAAGGGGAAATTTCTGGCTACATAGCAGAGTTAAGTATAATAAAACAGTAAGGAGTACTTAACTGAACAAAGACGGAAGCAAAACGAGGGAAAAGTGTCAGCCATGGTTCAAAAGAAAGTAAAAACTTAAATCACCAAAAAAACCCATAAAAAGAAACAACATAAAATAACCTTTTTTTCCATAAAAAATTCCCCCCCTTTTAAGTTTTCAATTTTAGAATGAGACAACAAGAAAAGTTAAAAATTTAACATAAAAGCTGAAAATGTTTCTATCTCTTTTTTTTTGGCCCCTCTCCTTTTATAGCTTATAATATCAATTTCCTTAAAAAAGGATTTTTCTTGGGTTTTTGGACAACATTGCACGGGGTTGAAACTCTTTTTTACACTTATAAAAATTACCCCCCTTTAAAAGGAAGAGAGTCATTCGCGGGAAATCATAATGGCGAAAAATGTGATAAAATAAAAATATATTAAAAAAAAATTATATTTCAATTTCCAAAAATTCCTTGCTTACTTCTTTCTTCCATGAGAAAAGGGGGTTACTTCGTTTTGAAGGCCACTTCATTAGTAAGGAAAGTCACTCCCCCCTTTTCTGCTAAAAACAATTTAAAACTTTATTCTATTCTTAAAAGTCATAAAAAGTCTTGACCGACTTTCTTGCTCTAGAATCCCCTAAAGTGTCCCATTAAGATGAAATTATGTAAAATTTTTTTCCAAGCAACTTTTTTAAAATTTAATCTCTTGGGTGTATTAAACTCATCTGGGGTACATGATGAGTGAGTCTTTTGCAAAACATAGGGATCATTGGGGGATGCTACAGGTTTTAGTTATAAAATATTTTAGCCCTTTCTTAAAAAAAATTAAAATTATTAAATAAAATTTGCGGGGACATAAAATTAAAAAGCCCATACAAAAACAAAGGGATTATACATAAACATTAAACCCATTACTCAAAAACCAATTTCTTTAGTAAAATTTTCCCCAAAAAAATAAGGGAAAGGAATAAAGAAATGTTTCCTTTATTATTCCCTATTGTCCCTTTTAAGACCAAACCCCCTTTTTTTGGGTTCTTTTTTTCCCAATCACAAATGTTTTCTGTAGGGAGCAAATATGGAAAACAGGTTTACCCAGGGCCATAAACCAATCTCGCAAATAAAACATTTTCTTTAAAATTTCTGGCGGTGTTTTTGTTTCCCCTTTTAAGCAAAGTACTTGAATCCCGGGCTGGTCCATTTAACCTCCAGCTTTATCGATATGTGTGGGCGGGGCACGTGGTGATTCCGAAACTGTGGTTCCGGAGCCCCCCTCATGTTTTCTTTTAACAACCACCCAAAACTCCTGGATGAAGGGTGTTAACCATCCCCCAGGATCTAAAGCAAAAACTGAGAAAAATACATTAGTCAAACGCCTTGTAAGAGCATCCATAAGGAAATCGCCCCTAGTGCATTTTGAAGGTTTTGTGGGAAAAAAAATTCACCTATCCTAAGGGACTAGGGCGCCTGACCCAACCTTAAAAATCTGACCTGTCTTATTATTAGGAGTAATTTTGGGGTATTGGGATGAATAAAGAGAACTAATGGCAAAATTTTTAGTACTTACTTTCCACGTTTTTGCATGCTTTTTGAATCTTTGACTTTAAGGGATAATTCAGTTCTCCACTCCTGTGCTCCACTTAGGCCCTATTTAAAATTTAAAAAAAAAAGTAAATCATCCCTGAATTTTTTCATGACTTCTCCAGGAAGTGTGTGCCTTGATCATTCTCGATGGTTTCAGGAACCCAATCTGACACCCCTTCTGATAGTAACTTTTGGGGGTGTAGTTGAGAGTGGCTTTTGCAACTGGTATTTTCAGGGGCCCTCTGGGAAAACAGATCAATGCAGACCAGGCATACTCCCACTTTCCCACTCAGGCAATTGTAGCTCTGGAAAGGATTTTGTCTGGGAGGTGTGACGCTGGCGGTCTTTACTGTTTTTCCCCACATTGTTTCGGGCACATTTCATACTTTCTTTGAATATTTTTGGGACATCAACAGTTGAAATCCAGGGGCACTTTCAAAATTTTTTTAATGAGATAAACCCAAACCCACAGTTTTGTTTGGTGTGGGGAACTCCATGTGCGGGTTGGGCCATCATGGGATAAAAGGTTTTTCGAAAAAAACAGTTTTTTCCCCAAGGGCCCATGGGCCTTGCTAGCCCCAAAAAATCCCTTTCTTCCCTTTCCAAAATCTTCTGTTTTTTTCTTCCCCAGCTTTTTTCCCTTATTGTAAATGCTATCTGATCTTTTGGTCCCATTTTATAGGAGGAGGAGTTTAAAGGACTTTGCTTTCTGATTGCGGCCTCATGTTATAGGCGGGAAAAGGAGTGCTGAATAGATGTATTAAAAAATACTGCTATATTTTAGGGCTACTAAAGGTTACTTTTTAATTTCCCTATTTTTGTTTGACTTTCCCTTTTAGGGATTTTTTATTTACCCAGAAAAGGGTTTTTGTCAGCAAGGCAAAAACCAAATTTTGCCTGGGAGCCTCGCAAAAAAATATTAGAAATGGAAAATATTTGGGGACCACAGTTTGTATCTTAGAAAAGGTATTGAAAAAAGGGAATAAAATAGGGGGTTTTCTGATTGTTTTGGAAAATTAGATTTTCCCAATTCACAAAAAAAATAATTTAAAACAAAAAAAGTGGGTATGTGTTTTTGGGAACCAGTAAAAAAAAAGCTTTCAGGGTGGGTTTTGGTTTATAAATGGGAACCCTTAATTAATTTGGTTTTGACCAATAGAATATGTAATCCATTGAATAATGACGTATTGTTTTTACTGTGCGGGTTAAAAACCCAAAAAAAGGGGGAAACCCCAAGCTTTTTCAAGAGGGCTGCGGGGCTCTATACTGTTTTTCCCAAATTTTCTAAGGTGAATGATCGGGGTTTTTAATGATTGTTTAACTCAAAAGATCCCCTAAAGTTTCGGCTGGGGGGTCGGGGTTTTCCACGGGGAAAGTTGATCTTGGGGGGCCCACCCCTACTGTACAGGGAAAATGTTCCCGGGGCCCCCCCGTCAAAAAAATGTGCCCTTTTTACCAAAATAATTACAGTGTGAAAAACAGAACTGATTGTGGTAGTACAATACCCAAAGTTATTTCCACACATTTTTTCGTCAAACCAAAAATCTTAGACACAGGGCAAAAGTGGGCTAATCCTTTCCCCCCTCCCCCCCACTTTACAAAAACCCCCTCCAGGGTTTCCCTTGGTCACGCCCCTTTTGCCCCCCTTTCAAAATTTAAACCCCAGAAAGGGAAAGTAAAAGGGTGAAAATTTCCCAAATCATGGGGGTTAAAGGTGTTCCCTCACTCTTACAATCGGGCCCCAAGTTTTCCTCCCACTATATTTAAAGGCCAATATAACCTAAAACCCCACACCATATAGAGATAAATAGAGGTCAGACCCCAGTCAGGAAAACCAAAAAATACAAAAACCAAAGGGGCCCCCTATTTGGTTGGAACCACTTTAAAGGGTCTGACAAAGCTCTTTTAAAACCCTAAAACCCCGCCTTTATGGAGACCACATAGTGGCCCGGGAACAACCTATGTACAACCTAAAAAAAACCCTCCATATAGGGGCCCAACCTAGTGGTCATACACCACCCTCAGGTATAACCTACAAAAACCGCCATAAAAGGGAGCACTATTTATCAGACACCAGCCATGAAAAACCTACAAAAATTCCCATATAGGGGCCCCAATAGAGGTCGGGTTTACCAGCTCGGTAAACATCCCCCTTTAAACAGTGAATACGGGAAATGTTCCAAAATATAGAAGTAACAAAAACCCCCGGGACATCGGGGGACTCCCCGGGGGGGAGTTTTTATGAGTCTTTTCTCTTTTTCTCATGAGTCATTTTTTATTCCCTTTTTTTTTCCCATCCTTTTCCCCCACCGCCATGATAACTTGCCCCAGGCCACAATCTTCCTGCAAAAATTTTTACCCCCAAAAATTTTTCCCCAGAATCCCCCAGTTTTCCAGATCTCTTTGCCTATTCCCCCCCTTGAAAAAAACACAGGGGGGGGGAGAGGGGGTTTAAAAAGCCATAACTTAGAGGCCTTTTCCAAAAGAGGCTGGAAGGGGGGGAGAGGACTAACCTCCTGGGAAAATGCTACAATTAGGGGCTGCTGCCCCCCTTAAAATTTTATTCCCGGTAGAAAAGGCAGTTGGGGGGTTTTTTTCCTTTTTTTTTAGGGTAGTATACGGGAAATTTGGGGGTCCCTTTGGGTTGGTCGGGCGGGCCCAGTTAGGGGCCCCTTTTTGCTAGTGTCCCGGAAAAGTCGGGGCCCCCCTTTAGTTTGTAGGTAGTCGGGGGCCCCTTTTGGTAGTCAGGGCCCCCGGGGGTAGGTAGGGGGGCCCCCCTTTGGGAAGTCAGGGCCCTTGAAAGGTAGTTGGGCCCCCTTTAAAGACGGTCAGGGCCCCCTGTGGGTTTAGTAAAGGGCCCTTTAGACAGCAGGGCCCTTTAAAGACGTCGGGGCCCCCTTAACCCCCTGTAGGTAGTTAGGGGGGGGCCCCCTTGACAGTAAATGGCCCCCTGTGGGGAGTTAGGGTTTTCCGGGTAGGGTAGTTGGGGCCCCCCCCTTAGACAGCCGGGGGCCCCCCTTAGGTATTTAAAAGCTCCCTGTAGGTTTTTAGCCCCCCTTAAAATAGGAAGGCCCCCCTGTAGGTAGTCAGGATCCCCTTTCTTTTACCCGGGGCCCCCCCTTTCCAAATTACCCGGGGGCCCCCCTTCCCATTAGCCGGGGCCCCCTTCCTTTTAGCCAGGGCCCCTTTTTCCCAATTACCCAGGGCCCTCTTCCATTATTTGGGCCCCTTTTCCCCCTTTCCTTTTTGGGGAAAGGTAGCGGGCCCCCCTTTTCTATTAGCCAGGGCCCCCCTTTTGGTAGCGGGCCCCCCCTTCCCATTAGCCAGGGGACCCCACTTTTAGGTGGGCCAGGGCCCCCTTTCCCTTTACTCGTCCCCCCTTTTAGGAAATTTAAAACAAACAAAAAAAAACAAAAAAGCCATTACCTGGGCCCCGTTTTCTGGCCAAAGGAAACCCCCAAAATTTCCCCGCCGGCCATTTTACTGCCCCCCCTTTCCCTTTGGGGGGCCCCGGGGGTTTGTTGTACCCCCAAACCGGGCCGCCTTTTTCCAAGTGGGGGGCCGGAAACCCGGGAGGCTAAAGGGCCCCTAACCCCTTTTAAAGCCTGCCAGGGAAAATCAGCAGAGCGCCCAGCCAAGTGGGGCCTGTGTCCGCGCCACAGGCAGCCCCGGGAGTCGGGGACATTAGTCCCCCCCGACCCCCGGGGTGTTTCTCTGACCCCCGGGGACGGGGGCCCGGGAAAGCCCTGGGGGGCCCCCGACGGGCAAGGGGGGCCCCTCCAGGGGCCCCCCAGAAGTGGGGGGGGGGTTTCACCGATCCACCGGTGGCCCTTTCCCGAGCCTGGACCCCCCCTCATATAACCAGTCTTTTATCGGGGGTTTCCCCTTCCTTTTATACAGTTTATTCAGCCCTCCCACGGGATAGGGGGGGGGGGCCAGTGTGCATTCCTCCCTGTGTTTAAAACAGTTCAGGCTGTGTTTTTATAACGTTTTTTCCCATAGAAAGGAGCTTTGGAGCCTAAAGCGGAAGGCTCTGTAGACACGTCCGAGAACACTGCAGGGGGGTCTCCGGGAAAACCCTTTCCCCCTTTCCCTTCCACAAAATGAGATATAAAAGGCTCTTCAGTGGGGGGAGAAAACGGTTTTGGGAAAGGGGACTCCCCTGATGAGAGGGAGAGGACTCCCCCCGGGCTTTCAAATTTCAACTCATAGAATTAGTAAAGGGGCACGAACACTTAAAGTGATAAAACCCCTTTAACAGTTGTGTCCTCTAGGTAAAAATTAAAACCAGTGGTTTTTCCCTTTACAGCAAAGGGTTACACCAGGTGTCTCACAGGTATGTATGACCCCCCCTTTGTTTTTTCCTTTAAGGCCAAACTTTATGTCATGAGCAGGGCCTTCCTAAAGGGGGGGGCAGGGGGGGCAGGGTCCCCCCGGGGGGGGCCGAGGTCCGCTTCCCAACCCCGGGGGGGGGGCCCCCGCGGTCCGCAGAGCAGCAGTGCAGGGAGGGGGCGGGACGGATCGTTCCCGTCCCGGGGCCCCCCCCTGTATTAGCGTCAAGGGGGGACCGCTTTCCCCCGGCCCCCTGTGAGCTGGGTCTCTCGGCTGGGAGCTCTTTCCCCCGAGGGGGATCCCCGGGAGCTGCGGCAGTTTTAAGCACCCCTTGGGTGGCGTTCCCCGCTGCTTACACCGCTTTGCACTCCCACTGCTGAGCAGCTCCGACCGGGCCACGCGGGGGACCCGGGGGGTACCTTTTTTTGTTTTTTATTAAATTTCTTTTTTGGGGGACCCCTGGTACAAGAGGGGCATCACTGGCTTTTCAATGGGGGGGCCCCTGGCTACAAAAATTTAAAAGGGGGGACCTGGGGACAAAGGGGGGCACACTGGCTACAATTTGGGGGGACACTGGCTACAAGGGGGGCATTCCCGGCTACCCAAGGGGGGGACACTTGGCTAAAAGGGGGGACAAAGGCTACAAGGGGGGGAAAAAAACCCTGGGGTACAAGGGGGGGCCCCAAGGGGGGCACCCGGCTACAAGGGGGGGATCCTGGCTTTTAAAGGGGGGGGCCAACCCTGGGTAAATGGAAAGGGGGGGGCCTGGCTAAAGGGGGGGGATCGGAACAAAACTGGCTTTCAATGGGGGCATCCCGGCTACAAAGGGTGGGGATCCTGGCTAAAATGGGGGGGACATGGCTACAATGGGGGGGAAACTGGCTACAAGGGGGGCAAACCGGCTTTCAAGGGGGGGGACCCTGGCTACAAGGGGCATCCAATGGGGGCCCCTTTCAATGGGGGCATTCCCGGCTACAAGGGGGGGGACAATGGCTACCAAGGGGGGGCCCTCCAATGGGGGCCCGGACAAGGGGGAAAACTGGCTACAATGGGGGGAACTGGGTACAAGGGGGAAAAGGTAAAAACTGGGTTTAAGGGGGGGGCATCCTTTTGGCCCAAAAGGGGGGGCAACCAAATGGGGGGTAAGGGGGGGGCATGGGTCAGGGGGCCCCCTGGGTACAAAGGGGGGGCCTGGAACAAGGGGGCACCCTGGTACAATGGGAAACCTGGCTACGGGGGGCACCCCTGGCTACAAAGGGGGGATACTGGCCCACAAAGGGGGGACAGGCTACAGGGGGGACCTGGCTAAAAGGGGGGACCCTGGGTAAGGGGGGGAAAATGGTACCGGGGGGGCATCACTGGGTTTCCCAAAGGGGGGGACACTGGGGTAAAAAAGGGGGGGGAACCCGGCCCCCAAGGGGGGTGGGGCACAATGGTACCCAGGGGGGGGGCCCCTGGCTTTTCAAGGGGGGGGAACACTGGGTATTGGGGGGCATTCCACGGGGCCCCCCTTTCAAGGGGGGGACACTGGCTTACAGGGGGGGGATCTCTTGGGTTCAGGGGGGGGGAAATCACGGGGCACCTTTGGGGGGGGATCCCCTGGGGTATGGGGGGGATCACTGGTAAGGGGGGCATCAAATGGTTTCGGGGGCAATCTAAGGGGGTTTCTCAGGGGGGGGGTCCCCTGGCTACAAGGGGGGCCCACTGGGTACCCCAAAGGTACAAAAGGGGGGATCATGGATAAAAAGGGGGGGAAACCCCTGGCTTTAAAAGGGGGGCACTTGGGTTAAAGGGGGGCATTTACTGGCTAAAAAGGGGGGGTTAAAATGGTAAAAGGGGGGCATTTCTGGGTAAAAAAGGGGGCCCTTACTGGGTAACCCAAAGGGGGGGAAATTTCTGGTACAATGGGGGGGACATAGCTACAATGGGGGCCCCTCTCTGGTTTAAAAGGGGGTCAACTTGGCTACAGGGGGCATCATGGCTAAAAGGAGGCATACTGGGTACAGGGGGGCATCTATGATTAAAAAAAGGGGCATCAAAAATGGCTACAGGGGGGGGATTCAAAATGGCCCACAGGGGGGCATAACTAGTTAAGGGGGGCCTTTTAATGGATTTTCGGGGGATTTTCTGGGCTTACAGGGGGTTTCAGGAAAAAGGGGGCTACTTTCCTGGCCCATTTGGGGGGAAATTCGTGGCTAAAGGGGCTTTTGCATGGCTACCATATGAGATTTCTTTAGATGGGGGTTTTTTATAGAGATAGGAATTTTTTTGGGGGAAAAAGGTTTATAAAGGGGGGAAATCTTAAGATATTTGTTTTTGTAAAATTTTACAGGTTTAAAAAGTGGGAGTTGTCGTAAAGGCGTCTGGGGAAAAGATGGAGAAGAAGAAGAAGGGAAAGAGAACAACCTTTTAGGACGTCTCCTGTGGAAGGGCACTAGAATATAAATTTTTCTGTAACCCTTTTAAAGGGTGCAGAGCCCTTTTGTTCCGGGTATCCACTCTGTTGCTGGTTTTAAAATTTTTTTTGTAGTATTAATGGTTTGTATTCTGTAATTTGGGCAGTTTGTATTTTTTCCCGTCACTTTTTTTTGTGGGTGATATGTGGGTCCCCTTTTTGTGTATTTTGGGCCCCTATTTGGTGATATTTGGTCCTGGTGGGGGTGGTATTTTTCGGTCACTGTGTGTGGTGTTTTGGTCTTTTGGGGGTTTGGGATTCTGGTTGGTGTTGTGGTGTTATTTGGGGAAATGTGCTATTATCTAGTTAAATTTTTTAAGGTTTGCAAATTGTGGTTTTAAAAATTTTTTGTATATTTTAGATTTGGCTGATGGGATGCCCCCTGTGTTTCATTATGGCACATTAAAGTTTCATGGAGGGAGGGGGGGGGGGGGCGAAATTTTTCAAACCCCGGGCCCCGAGTAAATTTAGCCTTAAAGGAAAATGCCCGGTATGAGTAGGGGTTTTAACGATTTTTGTCGACAAAGTTTGAAATCGGTCCGGGGTTTTTTTTGTTTATTGGATTTTTCCCAAACACGTGATAATTTAGGTTTTAAAAATTTGGGATTTTTTCCCTTTAAAGTTCGCCCTTATTTTTCGTTTTCCCGTCATTTTGGCGGGCCCGCAAATTTTAAATTTGAGAATAGAGCAAGGGGGGGAGTGGGTGTTTCCCACGTCCCCGACTGTTATGTGTATGGTTTGTGAAATTTTGGAAAAAAACAAAATTAACCCCCCGTTTTAATTTGAACCCCCCCCTTCTGTTAAAAAATAAGTGGGAAAGGGGGGACATGTATGATCCCGGGGTTTTCGCCCGTTTTTTTTTGGGGTACCATTTGGGCCCCCCCAGTCCGTATCTTTTCCGGGTTTTTCGGGGCGCAGGGTTTCGGAAGGGGTTTTTGGGGTAGTGTTTTTGCCACTTTCAGCTGCGGCCAAAAGGGAAAGAAGGGCCGGGGCCCAAAGGGGGGCGGCCTTTTTTATTGTGGGCGGCTGTAGGCTTTTGGGGCGGGAGCGCCGCGCTCGATAACTCCCCAGGAAAGTAGATGGCGGGGTCGGAAAAACCCAAAGGGGCAAAAGCCCGCGCCCCGGGCAGCCCGGGCAAGGGAGGCCCGGGGTTTTTTTTTTGGGCTAAATCCTCGGGCCGAGGGAAGTGAAAACCCCGATCGGAACTGCCCAAAGGGGCAATAGAAGATCGCCCACAGAAATCTGGCGGCCCCCCCTCCTGCCAAACAAAGGGGTATGGGAAACTTTAAAAAAAAAACGCCTTTTTTAAAAAAGGGGTGGGGAAAACCCTTGTCAGAAAAGGGGGCCCCGGGAAAAAAAAAAATAAAAAATAATTAAAAAAAATCACCCTTTCCCCAAACTCCTTTGAAAAGGCACAATATCAAAAAATTTAATTTTTTGTAAAATTTTCCGGGAAATTTCAGTTTAAATTTTAAAATTTTTTAAAAACCCATTTCAAATTTGGGCGGATAAAACCGGGGCCCAACAGAAATTTGGGGCGACAGTGAACCATTAAAAAAATATGGGGGAAGGTTTTAAAACCCAAACCAGAAATCCATGGGGGGCAGTTCAAAATTTGTCAAAATGCTGAAAAAGCTGTTTTGGGTGAGCTAGCGGGGGGGGCCCCTTGCTAAAAACCTTTCCGGGGGCCCAAACAAAAATTGGAAACGACAAGAACCCCCTTAAAAATTTTGGAGAATTATTGGCCAAAAGGGAAAAAAGGAGGACAAAGGGGCCCATTATATCCTATGGGGGGAGTTTGGGCCAATCCAAAAATCAAAGGGCGGGATAATTCAAAAAAACGTAAAAAGACAGAAAAGAGTGATTGGGGTGAGTTAGGGGGGGGCTTGGCTTTCTTGGCGCCTGAAAACTCGGCGCTTGCGCCGGCGGCATAAAAATTTAATAAAAA
>JAODAL010081028.1:0-12038 GCA_025379985.1 Phyllomedusa bahiana | reverse complement strand
AAAACCAGACAATCAAAGGTTCATTGTGGTGGGTTTGACTCAGTGGCCCAATTTTTTGGGGGAAAATGCTGAGACCCCGTTCCCTTGGTAAAAGGGGACCCCGGGATCATCCCAGATGAGTGACGGAAACAAAAATTCTTGACAATGGTCAGCTTTAACACCTTACCCCTGGTCTATAGGAACCCACAAAGTTAAAGCGGTGAAGAAAATGCCCAACGTCCCAACAGGGTTCAATCTCTTGCTTTTCTAAAAAGGCATTTCTTATGGTCAATTGGGGACCATAAATTGGTATTGGGCACCTTCAAGGGAAGTGGCCCCATTCCTCAAAAGGCCCCATTTAAATACCAAAATTCTCTTCCCAAAATCATAATTTCCCCTTGGGGGGGAGAATTTAGAGAGAAAAGGTCAAGGATGGAGATTGTTTGAGCGTTTTCGTTGGTATGGACGAGCGATAGTCGATGGGGGCCCGCTATCGAAAAGGGGTTTTTCGAAGTGAGCATCGTTTGACGATTACCATTAAATTTAAGGGAGACAAAAAACACCTTCATTATTACCCCAAAAAAGGGCTGGAGAAGCTGAAATTAACATCCACAACAGTAAAATGGATATTTGCTACATTTTAGGCAACCACTTGGGTTATAAAATTCACAGAAAAAAAGTCACAGCCCAATCACTATCCCCTGTCTTGTCCCACACCCCCTGCCCCTTAACCTGCATCACCCACAAATTAAAAAGTCCCAAAAGGGCAGTATATTTGAACCACGTTACTTAAAACTGGCCCTTTTGAATACCCCTTCCCCTGGAACGCAGCATGAGCCCAAACTGCATGACCCCCAATTTAAAAAGTGCCGCAAAAAGGGAGTCTTTCAACCCCCTTTTTTAGTTGAACGGACAAAACTATATCTGTCCTGTACCGCAGAATGACCTTTAAAAACCTGTCTGCCAAAATTTTTAAAAAAAGTGCCAGAAAAAGGATCTTCAACCACCTTTTTTAGTTAAAACTGGACAATACTGCCCCCTGTCCGGGGGCAACAATGCCCATTAAACCCGTCTGCCCCCAGTTAAAAAGTGGGGGAAAAAAGGATTCTTTCAACCACCATTTTAGTTGAACTGGAATTGACTAAAACTGTCTTGCCACACAAGACCCAGGGCCGGGTTCAGTGGGTGGGGAGAGCCCAGGTGGCTTTTCTCATCTATTAACACGCAGGTTTAAAAATCCCCCCTTTGGGCACAGCAACAAAAAACTGCGTGTGAGCAGAGGCGGAAGCGGAATGTGAGAACCCCAGCCTTCCTCAGACACAGCAATCCTGGGTAGCGCTTGCCCCCTCCGAGGTGCGGACCATTGGCTTCATTGGGAAAATACTGGTGGTTAACGCCCCCTTTTTACACCCAGGTCCCCTTTTTCTTGCTTTTTTTTTCCATTTTACTCAAGTCTGGAGGAAATTGTCTTGTATTTTTTTCTCTTCCTTGTCCTTTCTCCATGTCCCTAATAACCTACATCGGTCAAGTTTTCCTGTACCCCCTTTTAAAAATTCGGGGGAATTTTTTTTTTCCCAGCTTTTTTTGTACATGCAATTTTTAGTGTTTAATTCTAAAAAAAAACTTTTTAAAATGGGATGGAATCCCCCTGTCTTTGTTTCCTTTTTTTTTTTGTATTAAAGGGGTTGATCAATACAGAGATTGATAGTATTTTAAAAGATCTTGCAAAAACAATCATTTTGAATATTTTCCTTAACAGTGCCCCTACCTATTCCTGTTTTGACGCACCATCACCCTTAGCCACTCTTGACAAATTGTGAAGAACAAATTCTGTTGAAACAACTTTTTTTAAAAAAAGGCCCTTAGTTGTGCTGCCCCCAGAAAAAAAGCCCCCAAAAAATTTAAAAAAGCAGCCCCTTAGCATTTTGGGACAATTGTGAAAACAAAGCTGTTAAAAAAACAACATTTTTTAGAAGGGGGCCTGTGTATAGCTGCATTAAGCAAAATCCCCCCAAAAAATTCAAAACATGACCCATACCCACTTTTGAAAATTTTTTGAAGAACAAAATGTCTATTAGAAAAACTTTTTTAAATAGGCCTGAAAATTGCTGCATTTCAAAGCAAAATGCCCCCAAAAATTTCAAAGCATGACCCTTGACCACTTTTTTTCAATTGGAAGAACAAATGTCTGTTAGAAAACATCTTTTTTTTTTTATAATGGCCTGTAGTATTGCTGCTTTTCAAAGCACATGACCCAAAAAATTATAAAAATGACTTCTCCCACTGTTAAAAAATTGTGGGGGAAAAATGCCACTTAGAAGCCACATTTCTGTTCCAAAGGGACCTGTTATTGCTGTATCTCACGACATGAACCCCAAAAAAAAATTAAAAATATGATTTCCAGCCACTTTTAAAAAGTGAGGGAAAAATGCCACTTAGAAGCCCACATTTCTTTTCCAAAAGGCCATGATTATTGCTGTATCTCAAGCTAATCCCCCAAAAAAAATTATAAATATATTCTCACCCATACAAAAAAAAAGTGAGGGAAAATGCACTTAGAAGCCACATTTTTTTCCAAAAAGGACCTAATTATAGTTTATCCACAGCAACATCCCCTCAAAAACCATTGAAAATGCGAAAACTTTTAAGAAAAAGTGGAAAAGGGAATACGGTGTTTTCATGAACCCTTGCTGTCTTTTACAGTCCCCCCAAGAAAAAAAAGAGAAAAAAAGAGAAAAGGAAAAAAATTGCAGAAAGAAAATGCTTTTTTAAAAAAAATTTTCAAGGGGGCCCTTTTTGTTTGAAAAGGAATGGAAGTAGACCGGAAAATTAATGGGTGACCTGGGCAATTGGGGCCACAACATCTCGAGACCCTGCGATTCATTTGTGAAAGGTAAAGTCCCATTACTGTGGAAACCCGGGAGGTTTGTTGTAATGACCCCTCCAGCTGTGCTGAAGGCCCGTCAGATATGACGCGGCTGCGGGCGGACAACACCTCTAGGGCGGCGACCAGCTCGGGCCATTCGCCCATTTTGGTCCCCCAAAAGTCTTTTGGGTCCGGAACACATGCAAAAAACTCGGTGTTAGACGCAGATAGTCGTGCACCATGATCTTAAGGACTTGTGTGTTGGATGTGTCCCCTGCATTGCATGCTTTGGGTGAGGTGGTAAACAAAGATTGCCAGAGGCCCCCCTTAGGCTTCCGCCACTTGACTCTGCTCCCGCTACCCACTTGGCACTCTATGCGTCACGCGCTGATGTTTTTCCCACCTGACTTTTGGGGGGAACGTGAAGCAGACGCAACAGATGTTCCAGTTGAAAATCAGAAAGGTCTAAATTTCCTGCATTTTACCAAATTTGGGTGGGGGGAAAGGGAAAAAGTGCTGATTTTTTGTTTTGTGGGGGATCCAGGGGGGGGGGCCCCCAGTAATGTTGTTCATTTTGATGGCCTTAATGCGAGGATCATTTTGGAGGAAATGGGCATCCAAGCACCTGGAGAGTTTTGGGCCTTGTTTTCCCCAAACCCTCGGGGGTCGGGGGGCACTACAAATGATCTTCTCATCTTCCTCCCCCGCCTCAAATTGCGCCAACCTCTTTAAAGGGGCAGGGACTCGGTAACATCGGGTGTCTGGGGAATACCCCCCTCCCCCCCCCGTGCCCCGGCACGCTTCAACACAGCCCTGACTTGCCTGGATAAAGCACCCTGAGAGTTTAGCGCCATTTTGCACTATCTGGCCCCCAAAACCATCCCTAATGAAGACCGATAAAATTTGTAAAAATGTGGGCCTTGGGGTTTTGGGGAAGAAAAAGGGTCCGTTCCGCTCTGTGTCCGTCCCCTCCCCGTCGTGGCGGGCCTTTTTTTTTCAGATGCCCAACGATTGTTCCAGAATAAGATCACCACAATGCCATTGACAAGGGCATTGTCCCATGCCATTTTTGGGGTTCTTAAAATGCAAGGAGGGTGCAGAGCTCTTTCACCTGCCCCCACTCTCGGTGGTTCAACACCCGGGTCCGCACGGTTGTCAGGCCATGTGCACTTCGTAGGGTAATGGCATTGGCTGCTGCCACAATCGCGGGAGATGGGGGAGTGGGGGAATTTCTAGCGTGTTGCCACGTCAACAATAGACGGTTGAGGGGGGGCCGAGCTGATGCTGCAACGCAGCCAGGGGGGGAAAAGCGGGGTGCGAACGGTGGAAGTGCAAAACTCGACCTCGGTTTCTTCAGCAGGCAGCCCAGACCCGGGTAGTCTTTAGAAATTTCTGTGCCAGGAAAGGGGATGGCTCCAGCCCCCCCGATTTAAAGGGCCCACAGATTTTTCCCCCTTATCGCACACCCCTTCCTGGCACAAGGTTTTTGTCACCCAGCCAGCGCTCGGTCTCTTGCGGAGACTTCCACGCTCCTGCCTGTGTGTGGACGTCTCCAAGGAAATTTTTTCAAAAGGCCTGGTGTCTCTGGGCACGGATGCCCCCAGAGGACCTTGGGGGAAAGAGCCCCGCACCCCTCCCTCGGGTTTTGAAGGCTGGGGCCGGCCTGAGAGCCCCCGTACCCCCAGGGGAGACATCCACCACTACCCATGAGCTGTCCAGAGATATAGTGGCCTTGGCCTGCTTCTAGTCCGTTCGGGGGTGAATGGACTTTTTGGACACAATTTCAGTCAAGCGCTTTAAATTTTAGATGACACGGGCTGGCCAGGGGAGGACGGCTTTTTGGAAAGAAATCCGCTCGGCATCTGGTTGGGGGGGAGCGAGGCCCATGAAGTGGCGGAACCCATCTGTCCCAGACGGAAAAAAAGGAACATTTCCAAGGCCCAAAAACCTGGCAATGCCCACATTTAGGTTTTTTGGCTTTGGGATGGTTTGGGTTAAAATTTTTTTTGCTCCCAAACCTGGAAGACAGGGAAGGCTGGTGCTAGATGGCCGTGTACGGGGGTGCAGGCGTCAAACTGGGGACGGGGAAGGGTAGGAGGGTTCTGGTGGGGGGTGGTTTCTCGGGCGACGGTGGGGCTAAGCGGAGGCTGGGTCCCTGATCATGATCGAGAAATGGGCAGCTGAGGAAGCTTTTGGGGGGTGGGGCGGAGGAGGAGGGGCGGAGACAGAGGGGGTTTACGGGTTGGAGGCCCGGGGTTGGTTGGCCTTTTTTTTGGGCCCAAATTTTTTCCCCCCATTTCAATCATGAAATTTGCTGTTGGGGGGGGGGGACGGATGTTGGTGGTGGTTAAAACCCTTAAGGTTCTTGCCTACTTATGGGTTTACGGCAAAAGGGGGCATATTAATCGTGGGTGAAAGAGGCTTGTCAAAGAAAGGCCCCGGTTGAGAGGTCCTGGCTTTTTTTACGGCGATAACGAGGGGGGGTTTGCGTGACCGTGGTGGGGAATCTATCAGGACTTCTGCGCGCCCTCCCCTTTTGTGGCGGGAAAACCCCTATTGACAACCCCACGCTTCTCCCCGTCCCGATGAAGGCCGCAAGCAAAAAATTCTGGGAAAAGACCGGTTTGGGTCCCAATTCGTCATCATCATATCAACACAGGTGAATTGGTGTCCGACTTTCTGCATCCAGAAGCTGCGGGCTACAAGCAAGGGGCACTTTCAAGGCGTTGCCGAGCCCAGGATTTTTGCCGATTTTACCCCTTCCCTTTACCTCTTGATGGCATCGTAAAATGGGGGTCAGAGCAGACTAAAATCATTTCTTGATCTTTTTTAAAATGCCTTCTGACCCCAACCGCATTTTTTTCATCAAAGAGGTCTTTAGAAATGGATTATCCACATGGGGGGTACAAGTTACATTTGGGCTGCTTTATGTTGGAGGAGCGAATGCTTGATGACGACATTTGTGGCCCTGACTGCGGGACGATGAGGGAAGACGGTTAAAGCAGGTTTGCATTAACCACTGAAGGACAATTGCGCGGGTGTTGTTACTTGTTTCACAGGGCCCTGACCAAGCGATGACGGCCCGACGGTCCCCGCAACGACATTGTGGCATGCTGTTTTTCGCCACACTGGAAGGAACCTTCTCTCAACCCCTACCTCCATGTGTACCCCCCCCTCTGCTCGCTTACCCCCTGCTTTCGCTCCATGTTCAGAAAAATAAAAAAATTTGAAAGGTATGGGAAAAGTTTTGGAAAGTCTCTTTTTAAAAGGGCGGCAAATCACCGCTATTCTCAAAAAACCCCTAATCAAAACAAAATTGCTGGATTCAAATTTAACTGCAAGGGTGTCTATCAAGAAAAACTGGACTGGGCAAAAGTCCAAAAAAAAAGATCTGTTATGTTTTGGGATAAAAAAACGGGATTTTTTGACCTTTCAATTCACCCGTGGTGAATATAGAATTGCTTTTTAAAATTTACGTAGATGCTCGTCAATGAACAATGCGGGTGCGCAAAAACAAAAAAAACGTAACGTTATTTTTGGATAATAAACGTATTTTTTTCACCTTTCAATTCACCTGTGGTGAAATAGAATTGGTTTTAAAGATTTTCGTAGATGCTGCGTCAATGAACAATGCTGGGGGGGGCAAAAGTCAAAAAACCGTAATGTTTTGTTTTGGGGATAAAAAACGGATTTTTTGCACCTTTCAATTCCCTTGGGGAATAAAAATTTGCTGTTTTTAAAATTTACGTAGAGCTGCTCAAAGAACAATGTGGGTGCGCAAAATCAAAAAACACGTTATGTTTGTTTTTGGGATAAAAAAAATATTTTTGCACCTTTTTAATTCCCTTGGTAATATGAATTTCGTTTTAAGATTTACGTAGATCTGGTCATTGAACAATGTGGGTGCGCAAAAAAGTCAAAAAAAAAGTAATGTTATTTTTTGGGATATAAACGAATTTTTTTCAACTTTAAATTCACCTGTGGTGAATTTAGAATTTTTGTTTTAAGATTTACGTAGATGCTGCGTCAATGAACAATGCTGGGGGGGGCCCCAAAAATTAAACCTAATTTTGTTTTTGGGATAATAAAAAGATATTTTTTGCACCTTTAACTCACCTGGGTGAAAAGAATTGCTGTTTTAAGATTTCGTAGATCTGGCAATGAAAAAATGCTGGGGGCGCAAAAAATCAAAAAACAGAACTGTTATGTTTTGGTATAATAAAAGATATTTTTTTTCCCTTTAATTCAGGGTTAATATAGAATTTCTGTTTTAAGATTTTTCGTAGATGCTCGTCAATGAACAATGTGGGTGCGCAAAAGTCAAAAAACCCTAAATGTTAGTTTTGGTATAATAAACGATATTTTTTTCACCTTTCAATTTATGTGGTGAATATAGAATTGTGTTCAAGATTTTCGTAGATGCGCATCAAAGAACAAAGCTGGGTGTGCAAAAGTCAAAAAAAAACCCTAAATGTTATGGGTTTTGATTAATAAACGGATTTTTTTCACCTTTTAATTACCTTTTGGGTTATAGAATTGTGTTTTAAATTTACGTAGTGCTGATCAATGAAAAAAGTGGGTGCGCAAAAGTCAAAAAACATACTTTTTTTTTCGTATAATAAACGATTTTCTTGCCCTTTTTTAAATGTGGTGAATATAAATTGCTGTTTTAAGATTTAGTAGAGCTGCGTCAATGAAAATTGCTGGGTGCGCAAATGTCAAAAAACACGTAAAAATTTTTTTATGTTTTTGGGATAAAAACGGTATTTTTTGCACCTTTCAAATTCCTGTGGGGAATTAGAATTGCGTTTTTTAAGATTTTCTATGGCGTCAATGAAGAATGCTGGGGGCAAAAAATCAAAAAAAAACGTAATGTGATGTTTTTTGTACATACACGGTATTTTTGGCAACAAACAACCCGTGCTGACTCAAATTGGATTTTAAATTTTAAATGCAAGAAAAGGGGTTATAACAGCACAGGTGTAATGGGTAAAAAGAAATAAAAAAACCCCATCAAATGTATATGATAATAAAAATGGGGGTTTGCAGCTAAAAAAGAGACCTGCAGTTACTAGAAAAAGTTTGTACCCAAATATAAGTTCAGGCAAACCCAATATCCAGGAAAAAATTTCAATAGCAAACGGGTTTAAAAAATAAAGATTTTCCCAAAACCCTAAAATTTGCTACACTATGTCTTGGGAACTTTATCCAGTGTTTTTTTATAGTTTGAGCTTGTCTGTGTTCGCCCGCGGGGCCCCCCCTTTGTTCCCCCCCCCGGAATTTACAGCGGTAGATGCTGTTTTAAAAAAATTCTCTAGCTAACTAAAATAAAATCTTCAAATCTCAAAACAAACTAAATTGGAAGGACCCACAGAAAATAGTTGGGGGTTTCCGGTGCAGAAATAGACTAATTTGCTGACTTTTTGGGCCCACAGGCAGAGCGCAGGTCCTATCCCAATGAAAACCCCCTGAGAGACACTGAGGCTGAAACAGGAAACCCCTTTCTATTTTAAAACGTGGGGCCTTTTGATTTTTCCAGCCCAATCGCAACCATCCCCATCCCAGTCCATGACCTCCCCACACACATCTCACCCTGTTATTCCCGGGAACCTCAAATTTTCTGGGCCAAAATTAAAAGGGGAAACCCCCGAAAAAAGGGGCAATCTTAAAAAGAATTTATGCTCAGATTTTAACCTTTTTAAATTTCGCATGATTTGGGAAAATTTTGAACACCCTAAAAACCCCTTTCCGGGTTTCAACTTTTTCCCATAAAAATCGCTCAACACTAATTTAGATTACAGAGCAGTGACCCCGAGGCAGAAAATGCCCCCAATCCAAAACAGGGAGAATTTATCTCCACAACCCAAGGGCTTGGGATTTCAGTTTGAAAACCCGAACCTGGGCTGCGATAAAACAATGCTTAAGTTTCTCGAACGCCTCCGGGAAAGGCCCCAAAGGGTTTCATTTTTTCCGATATTTACTCCCTTTTTTGTCATACAAAAACACATTAAAAAATTTTTAAAAAAATTTTGGATAAAAATTAGCAAAAACTAGGGGAAAGCTGTAAGGGTTTCAGGGAGGAAAGGGCGAACCCATCAAGAATTGCCCCCCCCCTTCCCGGGATTTCCCTACGGAATTTGGTTTAAAACGTCAAAATAATCCGGAAAAAGGGACCTTTGAACCCCCAAAAACCCCATTTCCCCAAGTCCCGGGAAAAAAAAACGTTGACCTTCAAAAACTGAGAAAAAAAAAGCCCATTTTTCCGTGTGTTTGGGGTTTTCACCAGGGGAACCGCCCCTACAAAGACCCAAAGAGTTCCCGGAAAACAACATTTTCAAGGTTTCCCGGAAGACCGGGGAACATTGCAAACCCCAAAAAGGGTTTAAACCCGGTAATTTCCCCCAAAGACCCTTTCCCGGGGGATTAAATGCTGTTTTTCCCTTTTGTCCCCCTCTTTAATCCGAATAATTTTTTAAAAACCCCTCTCAGGGCCAATTTTGAAAACCCCTTGGCTCCCCGGACCCGATTTTAAACAGATTGGGAATCAAAGGAAAAGGGGAAATTGGGTTTTTTTAACGTTACTTTTTTGGTTCCCTTAGTCAATACAGGGGCGGGGCAACCATCTTTTTTTTTAAACAAAAAAGAAAAAACCGCACTCATACACAATAATGGCCAAGCGGGGGTAACTGCTCGGACTGAATTTTGGGAAAACACGCAGCTAATTTGTAAATTAAAGGCGGGGAATCTGCTCTACTTCCTTTTAAAAAGAAGACGGGAAACATTTATTAACCCCACTGTTCCCCCACCTGACTATTTCCTCCAGATTTCCCCGTCAATCACTTTGGGGTTTTGTTTTTTTAAACCAGGGCCCGCCCCTAGAAACCCCATCAGCAAAGGGAAACCCTCCATGATAAACAGAGTACACCTCTCCGTATGCAAAGACCCTTCCAGGATTTTAAGCTAAGGGGTGCAATGTTGGTTGCCCTTGGGCCAAAAAAGGGTTTTAAATTCCCATCGCAACAACCGCACCCGAATTGATAGGGGAAACCCCCAGGGAAAAGGCCCCAAAAAACTTTAAAAAAAAAGGTTTCATCCTGAAATTAGAGGCTGATCCCGAATCCCCAAAAAACACTCCCCGAACCAGACATGGAAAGAAAAGAAAAACTTTAAATTGAAGCAACAATTTTTTCGACAACCCTAGGAAATATCTGTTCCCCTAGGTGACCTTCCCGCAAGTCACCTTGGGGCTGGAGTTTTTTCCCCTGGGCCTTCTTCTTTGGGGCCCCTTTACAGATGAGGAGACCCCTTGCCCCCAGTAAATGGCGGGTCCCCGAATGCGGCGAGGGTGACCCGCGGTTTCCCTGGCACAGCCCGCCCTAAAGGCCCCTATCGATGGGGGTCTTCCAAGGGGCTCTCCGCTCCCGCTGGTTCAGGGATGTGGGGCAGAACGGGGAACGGAAAATAAGGGGGGGAAAGGGGGAATTTACTTCCCCCCGACGGGCTCTCACTAAACTTTTGTCCAACCGTACCGCCCAAACCAAAGGCCCTCATCCAGCGTGCCAAAGGGGGGTTTTTTAACCACCAACAAGGGCCTTAACATGGTCGCCCAGGCCCAAAACTAAAAAAAGGGACCAAAAGGCTTGGGGCATTCCACCTTTGGGGGTTTGGGAAAACACCAACGCCAGATTCTGAACAATACTCTTCCTTTCGTCCTCTTACCCCGTTTTAAAGAGGGGGAGCTGAGTTTAAAGAATTTGTTTACAGAAGAAAAATCAGGCGGGGGGGGTTCAGGGGGGGTAAAAGAGAATTTCCCCCCCCTAAGGGACCCTTTGAAAAAGGGATATAAAATTCCCACCCTTTTGTTCCCCCATTTCCCCGAGGTACCGGGGCGACCCAAATCTCCTTAAAAAGTTTGGGAAACGCCCTCCCGTCACCCCATACCTAATTGGGGGAATTGGGTGGGGGTTCGACAACGGGAAAAAAGGGGGCCGGAGGGCCCGGGGGTGAGGGGGAAAGTGGGAGGTCCCTGCGCTGAACTCTCATGCAAGATCCTGGCCCAACGGGGTAACCCCCCTAATCTGTCAACCAAAAGAGCGGGGGTTTTATATGCTTTGAGAGCGTAACGTGGGCCTGTGCACTGTCAAGCAGAGGGGGTGCGGGGGCCCTAAAACCCACCCAGCCCACTGTCCCTCCCTACTTGGCGTGCTGCCCTAGATGGCAACCCCAACTGCGACATTCCCCTACGCTCAAAGCAACCGAAGAATAAACGGAAACAAGCCGGGGTCAAACACGAGCGGGAACAAAGACATAAACGGAGGAAAAAAGTATCAAGGGAACCGAGATCAATAACAAAGGAAGCAATACCAAATAATCACAGGGAAACCAGGGGAAACCATCACAGGCAAGGCCTGAGAGGCCCGAGCCAGTTAAAAGGTTTTCCCGACCCGCCCCAGCAGCTGATTTGGGGGGCGTCCGGGCCCCCTACTGGCCTGACCCCCACACCCCTTGTTGGGAGAGGCTGCAGAGCTGTCAAAACCCCTGAGTTTCAAAGCGATCTTCCCAGGGGATGGGGCCAGACAGAGGGGTTTTAAACCTTTTTTACTACTCATCCCCACCTCCCCCTCAGCCCCCCAAGAAAACCCGCTAACCCTTTGCCATTGGTGTACGTCTTTTTCTGCCCCTTTTAGGTGTGCTCTATGGAACGCCCGATCCGTCGCAACAAACTCACTGCGTTCAGACCTTTTTCCTCCAACCCCTCAACCTGCTGGCCCTCCAGAAACATGGCTCCAGCAATCTGACACCGCTTTCCCTTCCGCTCTCATCATGGTGGGCTACACTTCACCCAACCCCAGACCTGAGAACAGGCCCGGGGGAGGAGTTGGCATACTTCTTTCCTCCACACGCCCTTCCAGGTCCTTCCTCTTGCACCCTCCCTCACTTTCCCCTCCTTTAGTCCCCAAACCCCCAACTCTTCACCATTTTCCATCAATCCAGTTGTCTAAGACCCCGGCCTCCCCGCCAGTTTCTGGTTTTTTTTGCCGCCTGGCTCCCAACTTCTTCTCTTTTTAAATCCCCACTCCATCTGGGGGATTTCAACATCCCCATTTTAACCCATGCCCCCCTTCGCCTCACAGTTTCTTTATTAACCTCCTCTCATGGCCTCTCGATTACTGACTCCCCAACCCAAAGGATG
>JAODAL010081027.1:0-12038 GCA_025379985.1 Phyllomedusa bahiana | reverse complement strand
ATTGTCGTACAACGTGGCTATTTGAAAAACTAGGGCCGCACCACGTGCAATACAGCTATTTAAAAGCTATTCGGATAATAAAAGGTATTTTTGGCACCTAACAATTCACCTGTGGTGACTACACAATTACTGGATTCAAATTTAAAGGGGATGTATCGCTTCCTTACTTCGGCTGATTCACACTGCTCTTAGCTTCCCAGCTCTGTGAATGCAGGGGCTTTTCTTCCCCTCCCAGCTGGATGACATGATCCCCCCTTCACTGCTGGCCTGAGACTCCCCCCCCCTCCCCCTTCCCCTCTGAGTCCACATGTCACTGTGTCTCTCCCTATCAGTCTTATTTTATAAGAGCTGTATACATACCACAGGCTGCATTCAATCTAATCTGAGCACTGATCTCTCACAGCTGGAGATGTATTACAGCTTTCTAAGAACGGCACAGATCTGCTATGCAGGAGAGTTAGACACAGGGACAAAAAAAACTGTCATGTTTTCTCATTGTACAATCTGCTGCAGTCTGTTTCTGCTAGGTGTGGAAACAGAAAATGCTATGGCCCCTAACTCTGAGTGAGAGACACAGCTCCGAAAAGACCCAGGGGCTGTACAGAATGTAAATGAGCTCTCAGCTAGTGAATTGCAAGGAGGAGGGATCAGGATGGATTAGACCCACACTGGATATCAGTGTAAATAAAATCACAAGATAAGGGACACTGTGAGAACAAGGCAGCTTTGCTAATGACATCCAATTGCAAAGTTGCTTGTTTTCACTGTCTCCTTATTCTGAAGACCATTTAATGAAACGATAACACCCCTTTAAGTGCAAGGTGGCTCTATGGACAAAGCTGGCCTGCGCCAAAGTGAAAAAAACACCTATCTGAAATGTATACGGATAATAAAAGGTATTTTTTGCACCTATCAATACAGCTGCAGAGACTAAAAAATAGCTCTATTCAAATTTACGTGCAAAGTGGCTCTATGGACAAAGCTGGCCTGTGCCATAGTGAAAAAAACACCTACCTGAAATGTATACGGATAATAAAAGGTTTTTTCTGCACCTATCAAATACACCTGCGGTGACGACAAAATTGCTGTATTCAAATTTAAGTGCAAGGTGGATCTATGAACAAAGCTGGCCTGCACCAAAGTGAAAAAAACACCTATCTGAAATGTATACGGATAATAAAAGTGGAGTTTTGCACCTATCAAATACACCTGCGGTGACTACAAAATTGCTGTATTCAAATTTAAGTGCAAGGTGTCTCTATGGACAAAGCTGGCCTGCGCCAAAGTGAAAAAAAACACCTATCTGAAATGTATACGGATAATAAAAGTGGAGTTTTGCACCTATCAAATACACCTGCGGTGACTACAAAATTGCTGTATTCAAATTTAAGTGCAGGCTGCACAACATATAAGTTATATTTCACCAAAAAAACTGGCCAAAAAGTGTTAATAAAAACCCATTGCAATGCAGGGTCTAATCTCTAAACACAGTCTGAGCTGTACAATATCCACTCTCCTTTAAAGAGCCTGTCTGTCTGTCTGTGTTCGCCCGCAGCCCCCGTCCCCCTCCCTCCTCCCCCGCCCCCCGGCTGTACAGCACTAGATGCTCCTTTAAAATTCTCAGCCTAAGTAACTAAAATCTGCAAATCTCTAATCTACCTAAGTTCTAATGTTCACAGCTAAAAGCACAGATGTCTGTGCGAACAAATAGAACAGTTTCGACTGAGCTGTTGTTGACAGGTCAGAGCACACGTCCTGCTCTTATGAGACACAGACACACACTGATCATGAACAGGAAGGGCTGTTCTATGTAAAACGAGGTCATGTGATTTTTCCAGCCAATCACAACCATACACATCACAATCATGACGTTGCACACCTAGCTCACCCTAATCTATTCTGTAAGCTGATTTGCTGGCCGCCAAAATGACAGGAAGTGCTGAAAATGGTGCAATATTAATATATTATGCGCAGATTTTAATCTAAATTATCGCGTGATCGAAAAAATCAGATCAACATAAAAACTGTGCCGATTTCAACTTTGTCGATAATAATCGCTCAACACTAGTTACAAGTATAGTATTTGCATGTATGAACAGTTCTGAGACTAATGTGAACAAATCTTTACTGGGTCTTATCTGACACTGTTTACTAACAGTAGTATTCAGGAAAGTGGTTCAGAATGCTTAGTAAATTTGTCTCCATTTATGAAGGTCACGTCTCCTATTCCTGATCCAAATGAAAGATTTCAGCTTCAGCAAGAGAGAACGCACCTCAGAGGAAGATTCAATGCCGGTTCAATTTTATTGTCATGGTTACTTGGTTCACCTGTTTTTTACAAAACTCTTATAAAAGTCCCAAATACGGCACTCATTTAATAATCTAGAATATGGCAATGTTTTGAACTTTAAAGTATAGAAGCCCTTCATCAAGCTGAAAAAATAGCAGCGCAGGACCAAAAGACATAAGGCAGTTAACAGGATACATATAGTAAATGTGCAAAATTGATAAAATTCACGGTAGAGATCATTAAAATTGCATACCAAAAATATGTGATTAGCAAATAACACAGGTCGTAATGCAGTAGAAGGCACCTTAATGCTTGATAGCGTAAAAGGGAAAAAAGGGGTTTAAAATTAGATACTAAACCAATCACAGTGGAAGGGACATGGCTGTAATATTAGGGATATGTACAGGGATAACAAAAGGGAGTGAGGCAAGAGAAATGGGAGCAAACAGGGACTGGGTAGTTCAGGATAATGTGGAATGGCAGAAGGTGTTAACATTTTTTGTACATATTTACTGGTAAACTTAAGAAAAATTCTTTGTGGGGTGAAACAGAAAAAAACACAGCTGCATCATTTTTGTTGAGCTTTTGTTTTTATGGAGCTTACTGTGCAGATTACATGACATTACATCATGACATACAGTTATGGCAAATGTTGAAGAGGGACTAAATTGTTGGAGAGGGATTAAAAGCATAAAATTCGACTCAAACTAACCTTTTTCCGAATGGTTCGCTCAACACTAATTATGATTAATAATTTCCACTATATCTCATTTTAACCCTTTTTTACCTTTTAAACTGAAATATTAATTTAATATTGTATGGATCTGGCTCACTGGCTGAGCACACTCCATACGCAGTGGATGTTGGCTGTTAATTACAGGTGGCAACTGCTGCTATCAGCAGGGATTGGACCTGGCATATAGGAATAATGGCGCCCAACCTTCCTCTCCCCATAAAAAAAAATTGAATCCGGGTCCTAACCTAACGCACATTGCCTGTGCCCTCTCCACCTAGGTGGAATAGGAAAAAAACACAATTCTGACACACAACAGGGAAGTTAGTGGAGTCTATTACCATATATATATAGGCTTGAAAAAGGCTCATTTGGAGCCGAAACATCGCCACCACTGGACATGGAATAGAGCCTTGATATTATTTTTTCATCATTCGGGAGTGCTGCAAATTTTTCCTCGTTCTAGCTTGCTTTGGACCTATGACAGAGGTTCTTCTCTTTTGCTGGCACCCATTGCTTAATTTTTGGAGGTGCTGCTTTTGCTATATATATATATATATATATATATATATATATATCTATATATATTACACTCACCGGCCACTTTATTAGGTACACCATGCTAGTAACGGGTTGGACCCCCTTTTGCCTTCAGAACTGCCTCAATTCTTCATGGCATAGATTCCACAAGGTGTTGCAACGATGCTCAATTGGTACCAAGGGGCCCAAAGAGTGCCAAGAAAATATTCCCCACACCATGACACCACCACCACCAGCCTGAACCGTTGATACAAGGCAGGATGGATCCATGCTCTTCATGTTGTTGACGCCAAATTCTGACCCTACCATCCGAATGTCGCAGCAGAAATCGAGACTCATCAGACCAGGCAACGTTTTTCCAATCTTCTACTGTCCAATTTCGATGAGCTTGGGCAAATTGGAGCCTCAGTTTCCTGTTCTTAGCTGAAAGGAGTGGCACCCTGTGTGGTCTTCTGCTGCTGTAGCCCATCTGCCTCAAAGTTCGCCGTACTGTGCGTTCAGAGATGCTCTTCTGCCTACCTTGGTTGTAACGGGTGGCTATTTGAGTCACTGTTGCCTTTCTATCAGCTCGAACCAGTCTGCCCATTCTCCTTTGACCTCTGGCATCAACAAGGCATTTCCGCCCACAGGACTGCCGCTCACTGGATGTTTTTTCTTTTTCGGACCATTTTCTGTAAACCCTAGAGATGGTTGTGCGTGAAAATCCCAGGAGATCAGCAGTTTCTGAAATACTCAGACCAGCCCTTCTGGCACCAACAACCATGCCACGTTCAAAGGCACTCAAATCACCTTTCTTCCCCATACTGATGCTCGGTTTGAACTGCAGGAGATTGTCTTGACCATGTCTACATGCCTAAATGCAACTGAGTTGCCGCCATGTGATTGGCTGATTAGAAATTAAGTGTTAACGAGCAGTTGGACAGGTGTACCTAATAAAGTGGCCGGTGAGTGTTTAGAGATTACCATTTTATATTATAATATATATATATATATATATATATATATATATATATATATATATATATATATATATATATTGTTGTGAATGAAAAGATACATACAAATAGCTGTAAAGACAATTTTCTATAGATGATGGGGTAATAGATGGAGGTGGGATTATGGGATTATGGGGTGAAAGGTGGAGGTGGGAGTATAAATTGATAGGTGTCAAGGGGTTTATGGGGTGATAGGTAGAGGTGAGAGCACTACTGTATAGAGTGATGGGTGGAGATGGTGGAGGGTTCATGGGGTGATAAGTGGGGATTTTATTTTAAGTTGGCACTAGACCATATAACACAATTGTAGTGGCAGAAGTGGGAGAGGGGGTACAGGCCACGACTTACAGCCACAATCTTCTGGGGAGAAACAGAGAATCAACCTCCTGGAGATTGTGCTTTGGTCTGTACTCCCCAGCATCATATTGTGCAGCCTGTACTCCAAGAAGACTAGAGGCAGCCATGACATTCAGAGAGTGCAGTTAATGAAATTTAGTGCTGACATGATTTGTAGTGTTTCTATGTTTCTATAGGTTACCTCCTTTGGACTACGCAGGATTTGTTGGACTATTTCAGACTAGCATTAGATAAATTTCTTTAATAAAGTGGTCAACGGGGGCTGGTTTTGGAGAGTGTTTTTTTAAATAAAGTGTTTTCTCTGTTTCTGTGGGGTTTTTTAAAATTATTTTATTCCAGTGTTAGTAAAAGAGAATATGAGGTGCCTCTTGATTACTATCACTGGGGCTTGATGTCAGCCAGCGTTTTTTTTTTTTATTATCACCAGGGCTACTGGGAAGAGCCAGTGAACCATCAGAAGCAAACCTTCTAATGTGATTGTCCGCTTCTGGGGCAGCTGTGGGCTGGTATTTTTAGGATGGGAATGGACTAGTATTCATGGATCTTCACATTCTGATAGAATCAGGATGCAGCTGTCAGTTTTACCTCGGCAGGTTATGAAAAATTTCTTTTTTCAACTATTTATTTTTTTAAGACTCTATAAAGAAACTAATTATTAAAAAAAAGATGTGGGGTCCCCCCATTTTCCATAACCAGCCAAGGTAAAACAGACAGCTGCAGCCTGATACTACCAGAATTGACATATCAATTCTTGAGGTGGATTCTGTGCTGCACATTTAATACAAATTAGGCTGAAAATCTTTGTCTGAAATCTGAACTTACTGGCATAGATTTTCCGATGACACTCATTCAGCGCTGAAATTGTCAGCGTCCAAATACATCACATGAACGTACCCTAACCCCCCAATCTGAACCCCACCTCCTCCATGCTGAACTACCCCTCCACCACTATAACCCAACTCACTACTCTGAACTACCCCTCTCTAACCCACTTCCCCACTATAATCCCCCCACTCTGAACTACTCTTCCCCCACTCTGAACTCACTCTCTCTAACCAACTTTCCCCACCCCCCTCCCTCACAGAAAAACTCTTACCTATCCTGGAGAGCAGCAGTCTTCTCTCTTGCTCTGCTGATGAGAGGGAGCTGAAGATCCTCCTACTCCTCCCAGCATACACTGGGTGCTGATGTTCTGACAGCATCCTGCCATGTGACAGGAAGCTGTCAGAAGAAAGCAGGGATGTTAGAAGAAGTGTAATCTTACTTTCCCTAATGTCCCTCTGTACTCCACTCCATATGTCACTGCTAATCCCCATCTGCCCTCTGACTACCCTCCTCCAGCACTGGAGGGGGGAGCAGGGGGCGGAGGTAAACACAGGTAACTGCCATCAGAGGAAAGTGCTGGCTGGGACATATATGGAACAGGTTCAGCTCCTGAGCCTGCTTCATATCTGTGCCCTTGCCTGGCAGGCAGAGGTACACGCCCTAGGCGATCGCCTACCTCTGCCTACCCATCATCCTGGCACTGATAATATGATAGCCACAAGATCAGTGCTGAGGCCCGAGTGTGAATGAACCTGAAGAACAATCCTCCAAATAGTTTTCTCATGTTTTAAGACTGGTGTCAGCAACGTCGGCTCTCTAGCTGTTGGGTAACTACAATTCCCACCATGCATTTCTATAATCTATATCAGTGTGCATGATGGGAGACCGACGTTGCATACCCTTGTTCTAAGAGGACGCTAGATCTGGTCTAGAAGCAGGGTAATCTAGCTTGTAAGAGACTTGTGTAGACTGCAGGGATGAAAAAATAATATCCAAATAGACCAATTCCTTTTAAATATAACTTTTAATCTAAATTTCTAAAAACATATATAGAAAACTCACAATGAAACCACCAAAGAAAGTGAGACAATACTATACCTCTATATACGTACAACAATATAAGGAACCTGACCTGTTCTGTCACTACTCAAGCACCTACTTACTACCTAATGCAGAGACCCCGCCCCGATAAGGGCGACATTGCAAGGAGGAACTCTAATAGTCCCTAAACAAACCCCTAAGTCTATTACAGAGTGAAAAATGGAAGCCAATTATTGGAAGGGGTTTGTTTAGGGACTATTAGAGTTCCTCCTGTCCCATAGTATTGTCTCACTTTCTTTGGTGGTTTCATTGTGAGTTTTCTATATATGTTTTTAGAAATTTAGATTAAAAGTTATATTTTAAAGGAATTGTTCTATTTTGATATTATTTTTTGATTATATTTATTCCTATATTTCGACACTTGGGAGGCTTTTTGGATTTATGATAGGCTGCAGGAATGATCAAATGTGTGAGTTGTGGAGCAATGATCAACTTGAACCCAACCAATGGTTAGACTTTAGTCAGTCCCTAAACTTTGAGGAGAGAGGACACTGAGTAGATTAAAACATCTGGCACAGGTGCCACAAGTATGCTTTGAGCCACAATTGTGTTTTGAGGGTGTACCAGACCATGTATTGTCCTCATCAATAGTTTCCTACAGAACTGTAGACTTTGACCTGGAACTAGGCTAGCCCAAGACTCATTTTGAGTAAACACCTATTCCTTTATGCACAGAACGGTGGGAGGCACATCTCTTAGCCTTACAACCATACAAAACATTTGTATGCGTCAGTACAGTTGTACAAGAGGCTGTTGTTTATTATGTTACCGCCAGGTAAATGTGCCTTCCCTCAGGAGACTCAATATAAAGAAGTTGCTTTTTGTACTCAGTAGTTGTGTTCATGACATTTACAAGAAAGCCTCTCCCTCACCTCCCGTCTTGTTTCAATTGGAATGAGCCGCCAGGCTTGGATAAAATATAGGGGCACTGTGCTGAGATATAAGAAAATTACAATTGTTTCTTTAGCTATTGTACTGTAATGTAATATATCATAGACTGTCATTACTTGAAAGTGAAAGAAACAATAAAATTGAAAGTATCAAAATTATAAGAACACCATATGACACACAGATAATGAGCCACATTGATTGTAGCTCCAGGCTGACAAATGGAGAAATCGATTTCTATGTTTAGCAAACAAAGACTGAATGTAATTATGTTAGATGGGTTATTTGCGCTGTAGAAAGTAACAAAGATGTACTACACTATAACAAATGTTCAGTTATTTATATATTTTAGTATGGGGCATCTGGACCATTTAACAGCATTGCACAAGACCCATCAATTCTACTGATGTTTTATGTAAACCTTTTCCCTTATGGACTGCAAACATGACTGTGCTGAAATAAGTTTTAAAATGACTTCCCAGAAAAGGGGTATATTACTAAAGCATAAGGAAGGGGGAGAGGTGGAGTGACATCCTGTGATTTCCCAGAACTCTCAACAGTTTGTAATGCAAATTCATTAAAAGTTGATATTCTATGAGTATCATTGACAATCTGACCTGAATCTTCATGGATGCTCCAATAATACCAGCTGTCAATTTTGTATTTTGTATAGTATTCATCTAACCTAGTCCAGCATTGAGAAATATTGTTCACCGTACTAACCATATAATAGAATAAATATTATCCTGTAAGGGCTTCAACAATTTCAAAAAGGAGTCTTTCAACCACCATTTTAGTTTCACTGGACATTGAGAAACCCTGTTCTGGACCGCAGCATGACCCTTAAACCTGTCTGACCCACAGATTAAAAAGTGCCGGAAAAAGGAGTCTTTCAACCACCATTTTAGTTGAACTGGACATTGACTATACCTGTCCTGGACCGCAGTATGACCATTAAACCTGTCTGACCCCCAGATTAAAAAGTGCCGGAAAAAGGAGTCTTTCAACCACCATTTTAGTTGAACTGGACATTGACTATACCTGTTCTGGACCACAGTATGACCATTAAACCTGTCTGCCCCCTAGATTAAAAAGTGCCGGATAAAGGAGTCTTTCAACCACCATTTTAGTTGAACTGGACATTGACTATACCTGTCCTGTGCCACAGCATGACCCAGGGCCGGAGTTACAGTGGGTGCGGTGAGAGCCCAGGCTGGCGTCCGTCATCTATTAACACGCAGGTTAAAATGCCCTGATGACGCAGCAACGAAAACTGTCGTGCTGAAGCAGAGTGCGGAAGCGGAAGTGTGAGAACTCCAGCCTTCCTCAGTACACAGTCAAGACCTGGGTAGCGCTTGCCCCTCCGTATGAGTGCGGACCAATTGAGCTTCACTTGGAAATACTGGTGGTTAACGCTCCTGTTACACCCAGGTGCCCTTTTTCTTGGCATTCTTTTTCTCATTTTACTCAATGTGCTGGAGGAAATGGTCTCTGTACTTTGTTCTCTGTCCGTGCTCCATACTCCATGTCCTCTGAATAACCTACATCTGGTCAAGTTTTCCTGTACCTCCCTTGTACAATTCAGAGGAATTTTTTTAACAGCTATTTTGTACATGCAAGTTTTTTTAGTAGTTTAATTCTAGAAAACACATTTTTAAAATAGGATGGAATCCCACCATGTCTTTGTTTCTCTTTTTTTTAATTATATTAAATGGGTTGTCTCAATACAGGGATTGATAGCTATGTTAAAGATCTTGCAAAAACAAGTCATTTTGTAATATGTGTCCATTAACAGTGTCCTTCTTATTCCTGTTTCTGACAGCACCATCACCCTTGAGCCACTCTTGACAATTGTGAAGAACAAATGTCTGTTAGAAACAACATTTTTTATAATAGGACCTGTAGTATAGCTGCATTTCAAAGCAAAATGCCCGCAAAAATTCCAAACATGACCCATGAGCCACTTTTGACAATTGTGAAGAACAAATGTCTATTAGAAACAATTTTTTTTAGAATAGGACCTGTAGTATTGCTGCATTTCAAAGCAGCATGACCCAAAAAATTATAAAAATGACTTCTCAGCCACTGTTAAAAATTGTGAGGGAGAAATGCCACTTAGAAGCCACATTTCTGTTCCAAAGGACCATGATTATAGCTTTATCTCACAGCAACATGACCCCAAAAAATTATAATATGACTTCTCAGCCACTGTTAAAAATTGTGAGGCAACATGACCCCAAAACCATTGACAATGCGAAAAATTCTAAGATGAAGTGAGTAAATGGAATATGGTTTTGTCATGAAACCTTGGTGTCTTTTACAGTCTCCTCACAGCAAAACCAGCAAAATGAACTGTTGGGAACTGAGAATAAAAATTGCAACATCATCAGAGATCCATGCCTGATTCATCTTGATGAAAGTCAAACGATCCACATTATCTGTGGAAAGCCGGATGCGTTTGTCTGTAATGACTCCTCGGCTGTGCTGAAGGCCGCTCAGATATGACGCTGGCTGCTGGCAGACAACACCTCTATGGCGTGGCGAGCCAGCTCGGGCCATTCGTCCATTTTGGATACTGTAAGAGGGCGCAAGGCACAATCAGTGATGGGAGATATGTGTCACCGTTATGCCTGGTATCGGTGAGGTAAAGCCCAGCATAGTAGGTGTCAGATGCATTAGGCAACTGACATCCTTGTTATTATTAGCATAACTGCAGATAGCAGTTACTCCGGGCCGGGCTTTTCCGGAGTGGCCAAAGAGCTGGGTGGGAGGTCGCTCCCACCTTTTCCAGGTCCAGGCCACGTTTTTCATCTCTGTAAGCCTGGTAAGTCAGGTGAGCTGGGGGGGGTGGAGGCTGAGTCTCCTCAGAGCAGTTTGGAGTAAAGAGCTCTGTTTTGCAGGTCTGGAGGTGAGCAGGATATCTGCCTGGAAGCGGCACCTTGCCCGGGCGACCCTACGGACTGGTGAGCGCACACATCGGGCAAGAGAACTGTGGACTCGGGTGTGCTGTGTATAAACGTGTGGCTAATAAAGAGCACCTGTTTAAGTTGCAACGTCCCGGCTGCTGGTTCCTGTGGAAAGGTTGCCATTGGAGTTGAACCCCTACAATTGGTGGAGGATGCTAAGGGCATAGCCTGCAGAGACCTTTTATATGTCCTGGGTTAAAGCTGCAACTCAGTTAAAAACACAGGCTTTAGCAATGGAGGAGATTTTGAAACACCTGGTGCAGGCTAACACGCAGCAGCAGCAGGCTCATGCTGAGTCTATACGGGCACAACAGGAGACAAACCAGCTCCTGATGAAACAGATGGGCATACTCGCAGAAGCCATCCGGGTTAAAGAGACCCCAGCCCCACTTCACCAGGATGTCGGCCAGCGAGCACGGCGAACCGTAAGAGAGGCACTGCAGAAGATGACCCCAGAGAACGACGTGGAAGCCTTCCTCGCAGTGTTTGAGTGCATAGCCGAACGAGAGGGGCTGGCCACAGAGCAGTGGAGTGAAGTTTTGGCGCCCTTCCTCAGCGGTGAACCCCAGAAGGCGTATTATGATCTATCGCTGCAAGATGCCAGGGAATATCCCAAGCTGAGGGCTGAGATCCTGGCACGGCTGGGGGTAACAGTGAATGTCCGAGCCCAGAGAGTACATCAGTGGAGCTATAGGAGTGACAAACCCGCCAGGTCTCAGATGTTTGACCTCCTGCATTACGTCCAAAAATGGTTACAACCAGAGGTCTGTACACCAGCGCAAATGATCGAGCGGGTTGTAATGGACAGATTCATGCATGCCCTGCCCAGACCACTGCAGTGCTGGGTGGTGCAAGGGAGTCCCAAGAATGCTGACGACCTAGTGGACCTGGTGGAGAGATATCATGTGGTGGAGAACTCCATGACTGACCCTGGGAATCCCACTTCTCCATATTGGGCCATCCGCAGTGACTCCAGTGGCCAGAGAAAGGGACCCAAAAACCCCCGAGAAGGACGCCCCAAGATCAGAAGTCTGCCGGAGTCGGGGACCAGAACTGGGCCAAAGGAGATTAGGTGCTGGAGGTGCCATGCTCCAGGGCATATGGTGGCTCAGTGTCCTCTCAGCTCCGAGGCAATGGACTGTTCTATAGGGAGGCGCGTTTCTATGTTTGCCCATTCAGCATGTGGCGCTGTTCTAAACTCTGTGGAGGAGTTTCATCTCACCCCCATGTCAGTTAATGACGTTGATGTAACTGGGCTCCTGGAGTCTGGGAGCCTGGTCACCCTCATCACCCATCTCCGCATAATTTTGACCGGGAAAAAAATGTGGGGGTCACCCGTTCCA
>JAODAL010081026.1:0-12039 GCA_025379985.1 Phyllomedusa bahiana | reverse complement strand
ACAGCTGGCATTTTTGGGGAATTTTTTGGGTAAAATTTGGGAAACCACCTGATTCCCCCTGTGGGATAGTAACTTTTGAGTGACACGAATTATTAATCATGTTAATCTGGGGGCACAATTTTTGGGTTTAGTCCCTATGTGGGGACTATTCGGTGCCCCCCTAAGTGCCAGCCCGGGGTTTTTTTGTTTGCCAAAATTTGTAATTGGTGAAAATAAAAGGTATATTTTGATATGGATGTTTTTGTCCTTAGTCAGTGATCATCCCTTATACCCTTGTTTGTTAGGCCATTTCCCCACGGCACCAGTTTGCGGCCGGTTTTTCAGATGGTTTGCGGTTTTGCAAACCGTCTGAAAAACCGTCAGTAAACTTTTATACGGGCCGCTATGGAAAACCTGTGCAGCAGTCCCCACTGCACGGGTTTCCCGCCCGGCGGTTTTTCAAACTGCCGGCCGCCCAAAAACATAGAACATGTCCATTCTTCCGTCCGGTTTTCGGACGGAATATGAACAGGTGAATGGGAAGGGGGAGGGCTTTTCTCGGCTCATTGCAGAGAAAAGTCGTCCTCCCGCGGCCGTGTGCACGGCACAAAAACCGGACAAGTACCGGTATTTGTCCTGTGCCGAGTAAACGGGCCCTTAGTGTGTTAGAACCTCTAAAGTGAGCACAGGGCTTCTACACCTAAACGATGGGACACCAGTTTATCAGAACCGGAGAAGTTCCCATCGGGTGGAGTACACTAACTCCCCAACTTTTGATTCTCCTTTCAGGCAAACTAGCTAAAGGAAAGGTAAACCAGCTGAATAAGATGGGATATAAAAGCTGTTAGGTATTGTCTACTATTGCCATTTTTGTGCTAATAACTGCTATGTTATATCACATTGCTATTTGATGACCCCATTGATAAGTCCCTGAGAGTGGGACGAAACGCTCTGGGGAATTGTTGTATGATAATTTTTATAAGTGTTATTAGTAGTTAGGAAAACAATACAGGGACTGACAGAGGAGAGTCTTTGTGGGGTCGCCCTTTTTGGGGCAGGTTCCCTGCTAAGGCATAGAAACAAGGGACTTGGAGAGGGAGAGAGATAGGATATATATAGACTGTCCCCTCGTCCAATGAGTGTGGGTCCTTAAGTCTAATGTTTGTTTATTGTGGATTTGGATTAGAATAGAAAACTTTTTTTAAAGGGATTGATTAAAAGTTAGATTTTAAAGGGAACATTTTTTTCATTATTTGGTATATACTTCTACACCTATAACAAAGAAATATTCAAACCTCACCAAAGGCTAAACTACATCTGTATACTCTGCCTTAATAGTACATATGCCCTTGTCTGCAAAATAACATCACCACCGCTAAAGAGCAATCTTAATGGGAACCTAAATGGACATTTATATTCAAGGGACAAGAGTAGTGAACTGCCACGTATTGACAGTTTCAACACGGACTACAAGGATTACCACATGGGTGCGGGTTACCCCATTAAATGGAGCTCACCCACATCCCTAACCTTAGCAAAATCTATTAAATATAAAAAAAAAATCCATTGCAAAGATGCACTGAGAGTATCATCTCAGAATGTTACAAAGAATCCATCAAGGCCTAACTGGATACAAAGTAAGCAACTGACTTCGCCCCTGTTTTCGCAGAGAAGCACACGCCTGCCAACTGCTTTATTTACCCACACAATTCCTAAAGACCTGTAGAATGATATGTACAAGGCTAAGAATTTGTTACATACAAGAACATGGCTTAAGAACTGTTTGTTTCGTAGATAAAAAAAAATAAATTGCCGGCCTACATTCTGTACCTAGGACACGCTGTACATCTTCATACAGCGCAGGAAGGAGAGGCGTAATAAATATTTAAAAATTAATTCAGTCAGAGGCGAGGAAGAGGCACACATGGCGGCTGCAAAGCTTCACAAAAGTACAGAGAGAAAGGTCACTCCACAACAGGAGAGAAATCAATACTTCATTGTATAACACTGACCTACTAGTTCTCGGTTTGGAGTCATTTTCTTTTGTGCTGTTTTTTTTTTAGCACTAAGTTTTTTAATGCTTAAAGGGGTTTTGCCATCATAGACACTGACGGTAAATCCTATCGATATGCCAAAAATGTCAGATAGGTGCGGGTCCCACATCTATCTATAGAATGGGCCCCGAACCTTTCATTCTAAATACAGAAGTCATTGCACAAATGCGGCTAGTTCCGAGTACAGCTGAATGCAACCGCTCACCTATACTAGGGACTCCCATTGAAATGAATGGAGACCTGCTGTGCTTGCCTAGTCACTTCTCCATTAAGAGCGGGGAGTTTTGGGGGCCTGCTCTGTAGACAAGTGTGGGTCCAGGGGTGGACCCGCATCTATCCGACATTGATGACATATCTTATCAATATGACATTAATATCTATGATGGTAAACCCCTTTGCGAATGAATAAAGTACAAAATTACACAACTTTGATAATCCAGCATGGTCATTTTGGACTTTCAGGTTTATCAAACATTAAAAGTCCATTGTATATTGTTTTAATTGATTTATAGGAGTCGGAGTCGTGGAGTCGGAGGCTGTTTTGCAGGAGTCGGAGTCGTCATAAAATGGACCCGACTCCAAAATAATAATTAAGTTGGTCCAGTTAGTTCGATGCAGTGTAAAAGAGCAAGAGAATTGGGTCCGGCCAGTGCCACTCTGCTCCCCATATCTTCAGTCTCATACATGAGGAGTGTAATTGATGACATGGAGCAGGCAAAGCGCTGCCCCGGGGGAAAAGATTCTACTCCCATGGCAAAGAGATTTCAGCAAAATTTTTCACCTGTTTTCAAAGAAGTAGAAGAGTTTAACCATTCATCAAAACTAACTGGCTGAGGCAATTCCTTTATACCCTGACATTGTTAGAGATGTTTCCCCTTGTGGTCACCGCTTTGCCCCCAAGCCAAGTTAGTGTAGAGAGGCCTTTCTCTAGTCTGGAAATAATGAGATTCAGATGTGAGGTCATGTATGCAGGATCTGATGGAGGCGATACTATTTCTCAGAACAAATTCAGAGCTCCAAAAATTTGTTCCTGCAGTGTTTTGCATATTTACAATTTTTTTTGTGTCCTAAAGTCATATCCAATAAATATATTTTACACTGACAAGCAAAAGGGTAACAATGTTTTGAAGTTGTGACTTTCAGGCTCCATATCTCTCCATCCACTACAGCTTTGTACATGAGGCTACTGTAATTTTATATATAGTCATCTTACCTATCTTATATATATATTTGACTTGCAAGTATTTAGCATTTGCTTAGTTACAGTTTTGCTTAATGTGTTAATTTGTATTATTTTGCTAGTATTTGGTAAATCCACCTTTTGGTTTTCAATACTGCCTGAATCCTTCTTTGCTCTGAATCAGATTCAAGCAGGTCTTGACTAAAATCTGATCCCAGGTCTCTTCTACACATTCCCAATGTTGGTGCAGATTGGACTTGGATACAAAATACAGCTTTTTCTTCAACTCTACCCACAAGTGTTTAAAAGATCAAAACATTTTTACCTCTTTGCTTGTCAGTGTCTGTTCTACCTAAATAGCTTGATTATTGTATCATAAGGTAATAAACAGCCTGATGGGACCATTTACTACTGTAAAGTTATCACTTAAACATGCGCCGTGTAGGAGGGAGTCAGGAGTCGGAGTCGGGAGTCGGAGGTTTGGGAAATTGAGAAGCCAGAGCTGGAGTCGGGGCTTCGGCTTGCTGACTCCACAGCCCTGTTTCTAATATACAAGTATTAAAAATGTGGATCCGATACCAATGCAGAAAGCCTGTATCAAGAAGTAAGAAAAATTATACAATGTACATCCTAAGCATAGTAATGGCTGCCATACAGTAACAGTAACTGTATGGACTGTATGCAATACTGGAGAAGTTCTGCTCCTCTATACACTACTGTTACCTGGATACCAGGGTCACATGACCTGTGTGGTGGTCACATGATAAGAAGCTGCTGGAGGCAGTAATACTGGAGAAGTTCTGCTTCTCCATACACTACTGTTACCTGGATACCAGGGTAACATGACCTGTTGTGGTGGTCACATGATAAGACGCTCTGGAGGTATAATACTGGAGAAGTTCTGCTCCTATACACTACTGTTACCTGGATACCAAAAGGGCACGTGACCTGTGTGGTGGTCAATGATAGACACTGCTGGAGGCAGTAATACTGGAGAATGTTCTGCTCCTCCATACACTACTGTTACCTGGATACCAGGGTCACATGACCTGTGTGGTGGATTACATGATAAGATGCTCCTGGAGGTGATAATACTGGAAGTTCTGCCCTCCATACACTACTATTACCTGGATACCAGGGTCAAATGATCTGGTGGTGGTCACATGATAAGATGCTGCTGGAGGAAGTAATATGGAGAAGTTCTGCTCCTCCATACACTACTGTTACCTGGACACTGGGTCACATGACCTATGTGGTGGTTACATGCTAAACACTGCTGGAGGTTGTAATACTGGAGAAGTTCTGCTCCTCCATACACTACTGTTTCCTGGATACCAGGGTCACATGGACCTGTGTGGTGGTCACATGATAAGACGCTGCTGGAGGTTAATACTGGAGAAGTTCTGCGCCTCCATACACTACTGTTACCTGGATACCAGGGTCACATGACCTGTGTGGTGGTCACATGATAAAGAACGCTGCTGGAAGGATGTAATACTGGAGAAGTTCTGCTCCTCCATACACTACTGTACTGGATACCAGGGTCACATGACCTGTGTGGTGTTTACATGATAAGATGCTCCTGGAGGTGATAATACTGGAAAGTTCTGCTCCTCCATACACTACTTTTACCTGGATACCAGGGGCACATAACCTGTGGGTGGTCACATGATAAGATGCTGCTGGAGGTAGTAATATTGGAGAAGTTCTGCTCCTCCATACACTACTTTTACCTGGATACCAGGGTCACATGACCTGTGTGGTGGTTCACATGATAAGATACTGCTGGAGTGGTAATATTGTGGAGAAGTTCTGCTCCTCTTACTACTACTGTTACCTGGATACCAGGGTCACATGACCTGTGTGGTGGTCACATGATAAGACGCTGCTGGAGGTAGTAATCTGGAGAAGTTACTGTCCTCCCCTACACATGGTTTTATCCCAGGGGTCTTCATGACCTGATGGAGAGCCCACATGATAAGACGCTGACTGGAGTGTAATACTGGAGACAGTTCTGGCTATCATACCACTAAAATATTTGGTCAGGGTCACATGATGTGTGGTGGTCAACATGATTAGAACCAGACAAGGTAGTAATACTGGAGAAGTTCATGGAGCCTGCATACTCTACTGTTTGGGATACCAGGGGTACATGAAAATCCTATGTTGGCACATGACTAACGCTAGGAACGGTCCCTTCAAACTGGAGGAGTTTGCTCCCCCCACCTCCACACACTGTGCTAATGGAAAAACCAGGGTACAATGTGTGGTGGTTACCCGATAACCTTGATGCTCCTGGAGGCATAAACTGGAAGTGAAGCCAGTCCTTATATCAACACTACCTATTCCATGGGATAAGGGGTCCAGTGAAAACCTGGGGATGCTCAGTGAGAATATGCTGCAGAGAGTAAGCAATATTGGAAAAAATATGTGGCCCACAAATTACACTACTGTTCCTGGATACAAGTAACATGAGCTGTGTTGGTTGGTTGGGGGCACAGATAACGACGCTGACATGGAGGTAGTTTACTTTGGACAAAATTTGCTTTTGTCCCCTAAAAAAGATACTAATACCAAGTGTCACATGATGTGTGGTGGTACAATGAGTAAATAGATGCCGGAGCTAGTAATACCCTGGAGGGAAGTTTTGCTCCTCCATACATACTTTTAACTAACGGAACAAGGGTCACCATTTACTCGTGGTGGTCACCTGATTAGATGCTGCTGGAGGTCTGACAGTACAACTGGGATCATTCTGCTCCCCAGAAAACACTACTGTTTAAATGGATACCTGGTCACATGCCTGAGTGGTGGTCAATGATAAGATGCTGCTGGAGTACGTAATATGGATGAAGTTCTGCTCATCCATACACTATGTTACGGACACCAGGGTCACTGACCCGTGTGGTGGTCACAGATAGGACATGCTGGAGGTAGTAATTGGGAAGTGTGTCCCCTACAATACTGTTACCTGGTACCAGGGGTCAATGACCTGTGTGGTGGTCACTGATAGGACTGTGGAGGGGTAATATGGGAAGTTTGTTCTCCATACACTACCGTTTCCTGGATACCAGGGTTCCATGACCCGTGTGGTGGTCACATGATAAGACGTGCGGGGGGTAGTAATTTCTGGAGAAGTTTTTCTCCTCTCACAACTGTTACGGATCCAGGGTCACGTGGGCCCGTGTGGTGGTCACATGATAAAATGTCCCGGAGGTGTAAAAATGGGGAAAATTCTGCTTCTCCTAACTACTTTACCCGGATCCAGGGGTTTTTCTGCCTGTGTGGGGTCAATGATAAGTGCTGCTGGAGGGAGTAAACTGGGAAATTCTGCTCCTCCCTAACTACTGTTATCTGGATAAAAAGGGGTCACATGACCCGTGTGGTGGGCACATGTAAGGGTGGAGGTGTAATAGTGGGAAATTCTGCTCCCTACATATGTTATCTGGTACAGGGGCCATGACCCGTGGGGGTCACTGAAAGCACTGCCGGGGGTAGGAATACTGGAAAGTTTGCTCCCCCATTTATGTTAATGGTACCCGGGGGCACATGACCCGTGGGGTGGTCAATGATAAGATGTGGGAGGTAGTAATTTGGAGAAGTTCTGTCCTCCTCACTGGTTTTCATCCCGAAGGAAGCCCCTTTTAAAGATGATGTACAAAAAAAAGCCACCCCACAGTTTGTAAGACAAGCGACTCGGACATAGATTACGGGAACCCTGTCCCGTGGTTATGAAACCAACATAAACATATTTGTTTCAGATGGTGTCAAGTGTGTGTGGCGGCAACCATAGTAGGAACACAAAGACAAGTGTATCTTGCTTACAGTCAAGCATGACGGTGGGGTGTCATGGTTGGGGCTGCTGAGCGTGCCAGCTGTGGGGAGCTACGTTTATTGAGGGAATTGAATTCCCCTTGTACTGTGACTTAGAAGCAGAAAATGGTTTCCTCAGAAACGCGCCCCAGGGTGTATTTTAAATGTTAACAACCCCCAAAACCCCCAAGTGACCCTGCCCCCGTAATGAAAATGAGGGTTAAAAATTTGGACTGGCCCAGCATGTCTCCGACCTAAATTCTTTGAGATTGTGGGCATCCTAATGAAAGGGGAGGGTAAAAGGTCTCTATATCCCCGCTCCGTGATGTCGTCATGGAGAAGTGGAAGAGGTTCCGTGACAACCCGTGTGCTCTGGCCCCCTGCCAAGAGTTAAGGCAATGCTGGAAATAATGGTGGCCACACAAAATATTGACACTTTACTTTTGTTGGAAAGCAGTTTAGACATTGATGGCTGTGTGTTGAGTTAGTTTGAGGGCTCATCAAATTTACACTGATATACAAGCTGTACACTGACTACTTTACATTGTATCAAAGTGTCATTTGTCCCATGAAAAGATATAATAAAATATTTACAAAAATGTGAGGAGTGCACTCACTTTTGTGAGGTACTGTAGATGCCTGTATGCTATAATGCACCTTAAAGGAATTGTATCATCATCAAAGTTACCCCCAGAACATTATACATCATTTAGTTAAATTAAATGATACATGTGTCAAAATAAAAATGACCCTCACATTACCTTCTGTCCTTGCCCCTGCATACCACTCGTCACTTTAGGAGGCAATTGTATACAATGTCCTAGCTATATTCGCCTCAGTGTGCAGGACTTTGTGTTGGTCACATGACTATTTTTCAACTAACCGGAACTACAGGTCACACCCCCCACCTTACTTCTAAGCGACACCCCCGTGGCAGTTAGTATTTGTGCTGAGGGTCTCGACAGTACGAACTGGGCATGCTCGACCAAATACAAGAAAAAGCATCAGATGACTGTAACGAGGGATATAAGTTACATCATCCAGGCTATGCACTGTTCATTTTTCATAAGTACATATATTTGCAAAGTTTGTTGTTTTGGCAATATGTATTGAATGGGATATAATCTCTATTGTGCTACAACCCCCTTAAGAATGCAAAAACAGTGTCCTTTTGCCATATATTTGGGTGGCATGCATCTGTATTTACTATAATGGTAACCCTTGAGTGGTATGCAGCAGTATTTAAAGGGGTTTTGCCACAATCTCATTTCATACCTCCTGCATCCAGCTCTTCATCTCAGTGTGCTCAGGGAGGTATGTGTGATTTGTTTGAATTGCATATCATGTGACCCAGCAGGATGACATCACCATGCCTTTCCTCTCTGTAGTCAAAGAAAGGTCTGTTTATGGAAAGCATTGTGAGTAGCTGAGAGGTTAAGTTTTTGCCTCCAGGCACAAGGGTCCTAGGTTCAAATCCCTGCAGGAACCAAAGCTGTGGATTTTATTTCTCTTTATCAATGTACAAACCTGATTGAGGTTTCTTTTTTATTTATTTGCAGTTTGACTTATTACTAAGGAGTACAGAGGACAGGTGTAAAATGATAGCACCTGGGGTTTGAACACTTAGTAGTTGCCCGAGAGGAGATGTGATGTCTGACCAGGACTGAGGAGCTCTCATCCCTGGTCGTATCCCCTGGAGATGAGCTGTAAACAATGGATCACTAAAGGAGCAACTAAAACAAAAACGGTCAAGAATGTTTAATAATAATGAATGGTGAAAATGTTTGTTGTTTCATTTGCAACCTTCTCACATTTACTTTGCGGCAAAACCCCTTTAATTAATAGGTATGCACTAGGTGGTATGCTTCTGTATTTACTGTATTGGTATGCATTGGGTGTTTTGTAACTGTATTTAATGTATTGGTATGCACTATGTGGTGTATTTAGTATATTGGTATCCATTGGATGGCATGCATCTGCATTTACTGTACTGATATTTATTAGATGGCATGCACCTGTATTTACTGTATTGAAATTTAGTAGATGGCATGCATCTGTATTTACTGTACTGATATGCACTGGGTGGTATGGATCTGTATTTACTGTACTGGTATTCATTGACTGGTATGCATCTGTATTTACTGTACTGGTAAGTCTTTGGGTCTGTATTTACTGCATTGGTATTCTTTGCTGTTATGCATCTGGATTTTACTGTATTTGTATGCACTGGATAGAATCCATCTATATTTACTGTATTTGTATGCACTGGATAGAATCCATCTATATTTACTGTATTTGTATGCACTGGATAGAATGCATCTGTATTTACTGTATTGGTACTCATTGGGTGACATGCATAAGTATTTACTGCATTAATATTAATATTAGTATACATTGGATGGTATGCATCTGTATTTACTGCATTAGTATACATTGGATGGTATGCATCAGTATTTACTGCATTAGTATACACTGGATGGTATACATCTGTGCTTACTGCATTAGTATACATTGGGTGGTATGCATCTGTATTTACTGCATTAGTATACATTGGATGGTATGCATCTGTATTTACTTTATTAGTATACATTGGGTGGTATGCATCTGTATTTACTGCATTAGTATACATTGGATGGTATGCATCAGTATTTACTGCATCACTATACATTAGATGGTATGCATCTGTATTTACTGTATTGGCACTCATTGGGTGACATGCATCTGTATTTACTGCATTAGTATACATTGGATGTTATGCATCAGTATTTACTGCATTAGTATACATTGGATGGTATGCATCAGTATTTATTGCATTAGTATACATTGGATGGTATGCATCAGTATTTACTGCATTAGTATACATTGGATGGTATGCATCTGTATTTACTGCATTAGTATACATTGTATGGTATGCATCTATATTTACTGCATTAGTATACATTGGGTGACATGCATCTGTATTTACTGCATTAGTATACATTGGATGGTATGCATCTTTATTTACTGCATTAGTATAGATTGGATGGTATGCATCAGTATTTACTGCATCACTATACATTAGATGGTATGCATCTGTATTTACTGTATTGGCACTCATTGGGTGACATGCATCTGTATTTACTGCATTAGTATACATTGGATGTTATGCATCGGTATTTACTGCATTACTATACATTGGTTGGTATGCATCTGAATTTATTGGAGTAGTAAACATTGGATGGTATGCATCATTATTTACTGCATTAGTATACATTGGTTGGTATGCATCTGTATTTACTGCATTAGTATACATTGTATGGTATGCATCTATATTTACTGCATTAGTATACATTGGGTGACATGCATCTGTATTTACTGCATTAGTATACATTGGATGGTATGCATCTGTATTTACTGCATTAGTATACATTGGATGGTATGCATCTGTGCTTACTGCATTAGTATACATTGGATGGTATGCATCTGTATTTACTGCATTATTATACATTGGATGGTATGCATCAGTATTTACTGCATTAGTATACATTGGATGGTATGCATCTGTATTTACTGCATTAGTATACATTGGATGGTATGCATCTGTATTTACTGCATTAGTATACATTGGATGGTATGCATCTGTATTTACTGCATTAGTATACATTGGATGGTATGCATCTATATTTACTGCATTAGTATACATTGGATGGTATGCATCTATATTTACTGCATTAGTATATATTGGGTGGTATGCATCTGTATTTACTGCATTAGTATACATTGGGTGACATGCATCAGTATTTACTGCATTAGTATACATTGGATGGTATGCATCTGTATTTACTGCATTAGTATATATTGGGTGGTATGCATCTGTATTTACTGCATTAGTATACATTGGGTGACATGCATCAGTATTTACTGCATTAGTATACATTGGGTGGTATGCATCTGTATTTACTGCATTAGTATACATTGGGTGACATGCATCTGTATTTACTGCATTAGTATACATTGGATGGTATGCATCTATATTTACTGCATTAGTATACATTGGATGGTATGCATCTCTATTTACTGCATTAGTATACATTGGGTGGTATGCATCTGTATTTACTGCATTAGTATACATTGGGTGACATGCATCAGTATTTACTGCATTAGTATACATTGGATGGTATGCATCTATATTTACTGCATTAGTATACATTGGGTGGTATGCATCTGTATTTACTGCATTAGTATACATTGGGTGACATGCATCAGTATTTACTGCATTAGTATACATTGGGTGGTATGCATCTGTATTTACTGCATTAGTATACATTGGGTGACATGCATCTGTATTTACTGCATTAGTATACATTGGATGGTATGCATCTGTATTTACTGCATTAGTATAAAATGGATGGTATGCATCTCTATTTACTGCATTAGTATACATTGGGTGGTATGCATCTTTATTTACTGCATTAGTATACATTGGGTGACATGCATCAGTCTTTACTGCATTAGTATACATTGGATGGTATGCATCTCTATTTACTGCATTAGTATACATTGGGTGGTATGCATCTGTATTTACTGCATTAGTATACATTGGGTGACATGCATCAGTATTTACTGCATTAGTATACATTGGATGGTATGCATCTGTACTTTCTGTATTTAAAAGTGTGCAAAATAAAGCCCCAAACAAATATTTGCCTGGTATTTGGTTCTTTCCAGCACTAGTCAATGGGAAATGAGCTTAGCTGCATGCATCAGAGCAATATGTATGGCTTCTACATTGAACAGCATGCAGTAATATACCAGCAGAGAGAAGCGTTTAATGCCAAAGCAGTGAGCTACAGCCTCGGCCGGGGATGGAAGGCATTTCATTCCTGCTGGAACAGACTTCCCGTCCGATGTATTTTTAACACTGATGCTATTCAACTTGAAGCAATGAAGTAGCTGTCACTACCAAGCTGTCTCCTCTGATCACTCAAGTTTTAAAGCTCTTAATTACGCAAGAAAATTGTGTGCACTTTTTTT
>JAODAL010081025.1:0-12039 GCA_025379985.1 Phyllomedusa bahiana | reverse complement strand
CTAAAGAGCTGCAGACATGAATGCAATTATCATCAATACACAACCCCCCAGCTTTATACTCCTGTTGGCCAGTAGGACTCCCCTGTTCCTGTAATTACTCCCGTTGGCTTCTATTCACTTTCAAACTGAAGGCTGACTGGTGTGAATGCCCTCAACATATGCAGCCAGATCGTTCTCTGCTCAGGTCACTCCCAAAACAGGGTCCAGCTTCAGCACACCCACTAAGTGATGGTATGTTCAGTGATGGAAAAGCAAACCGTTTGGCTCCTTATTCATCTATTATAATATCCACTTGTAGTGAAACTTCAGAAATGCAATCATCATTATCATGACAGCAGTGCAAAACCCCCCAGCTTTGTACTGCTATCTGCTGGCAGGACATTGAGATAAACATACTTCCCCCTTTTTTTGAAATTACTCCTGCGGGCTTCTATTGACTTTCAAATTAAAGGCTAGCAGATATGAATGCCATCACTATTGTGTGGCCTGGTCGTTCTCTGCTCAGGTCACTCCCACTAAAGGAGAGTGTTCCTGAGCTGAGCCTGGCTTCAGCAAACCCACTGAGTGACAGTATGTTCAGTGATGGAGAAGCAAACCATGTGAACAATGAACGTTAAATGGTTTACAGGGGATAAGAGGGAGGAGAGGACAGGGCTCTGTGCCTGGTTCTGCACAGCAGAACTGGTCAATAATTTTTAATAAGTATGAATTACAAAGTTTAATATAATACAATTATGAGTTCTACAGCAAATAAAAAAAAGTTCATTCAGTTTATTTTTTTGTTTATTATTTTTTCTAAAAGAGGATCAAAGAGGACATTGTACAGTTCCCCTCTGTTTACATCACATTTAGAGTCTACATTTTACATGTAATATGGAAAAGCCCCAGCATATATGCTAAATCTATCTATCAGGGTCCTTTTACGATTTGTAGACCAATATAGTGACCTCTATCGAGCTGGTATGCATCAGCATGCCACTGTATGTATACTACAACCAGCCTCTGTCTCTAGCCTGAAATGGTTCTTTTCAAAGAACAATATATTAAGAGGGTCTACAGCAACATCATGAATGCCCAACTTTTATGACCAATGTAATCCAAACAGTAGCATAAATACTTTTACTTGAGTGCAACCAAAAAATAAAAAGTATTGTGGGAAATTATGTCTTCTGTACAACGGGGTATTCACATTGTGGAGCTGGACAGCAGAGAGGCATCATTGTGTGTGGTTTCCTCCTCATGTTTACGAGCAGGAATTAAAAAAAAATTTCGACTTTGTTTATGCCCACAGAGTTAACAGCTAAACACTTCTATCCATTACACTCACATTACCAACTCTCCACATGTCACACATTTCAGCATTAGAGGTCAGACACCTTACCTTATAATAACATATATATATGCTTTTTAATTGTTCTTCGTTCTCTGTCAGTATATAATGGTTAGGGGACGTCGATCCGAAAAACGCATTCAAAATTACTGTGTAAATCGTATCCAATAGGCAGGTGATAAGGAATGCAACTTATCATCAATTCTAATAATTCTGCCATTTTTAGAGATATCCCATATGTGGCCCTAGTGCACTATCTGATGCAGCCACAAGCCTCAGAGTAGCAGGAACACCTACTGGATTTTGGGGTCTCATTGACATAATGCGCCATTACAGGTTTGCGGATACCCTAAGGTGCTAAAGCGTCATAAATTACATGAAAATCCCTAAAGAAGCATTTATGCTATCTATCATACATGAAAAAACATTGAGATTCTTGGTTCACATATTTTTGATGAAAATTGCTTTAAGATGCCCACGACTTTCAACTGATCTAGTGGGCAGTCCTTGCTTTCTTTACCTCTCAATAGGCCAAATCCAGGCCTCTCATTGGGTCAACCGACCTCCATTATCCAGAGAGGAAAAAAACACCAAACCTGCAAACTGCACTCTTATGACAGCCTGTGAAAGTGGGCGTGGTGCAGAAAACCAAAATGGAGGCCCCCTTTCCTCCCCATATAGATTAAAAGCAATATACGCAAATTCAACCGTATGGTTCTCCCACAAAAAAACATTTCTGAAAAAACACTCTGCAAACCTGGGTCCCCACGGGCGGGGTTGCGGCACATATATTTTATATATATAATCTCAAAGTTTTTTTCATGTTATATAATACATAAATGCTTCTTTTTAGGGATTTTCCATGTAATGTATTGGGCCCTTTTTTTGCAGTCCATGTGCCGCTGGTTTAGTGGTGGGCGTGTGTATATATATTAAATTTAATTTATATATATATTATATATATATAAATATAAATATATATATATATATATATACATGGTCCCCGCAACCCTGCCAGTGGCACCCCATTTGCATAGTTTTATTTCAGAAATGTTTTTTGTGCGAACATACGTTGTATTTGGCGCATATGCTTTTAACATATGGGGGGAAGGGGTGCCTCCATTTTGGTTTTCTGCACCACGCCCACTTTCCCCAGCTGTCATAAGAGTGCAGCTTGCAAGTTTGGTGTTTTTTTATTTTTTTCCTCTCTGGATAATGGAGGTCGGTTCCCCCAAAAGAGAGGCCTGGATTTGGCTCTATTGAGAGGTAAAGATAGCATAGGACTGCCCGACCTGAGATCACGTTGAAAGTCGTCGGCAGCTTAAGCATTTTTTGATCAAAAATATGTGAACCAAGAATCTCAACGTTTTTTCATGTATGAAAGCGTAATAAACACCCCTAAAAAGACCCAATACTGGAAACTACACCCATTAAGGCACATATTCAGGGGTATAGTGAGTATATCAACCCCACAGATCTTTCACAAATTGTTTTAGCGTTACTCAGAGAAAATTAAAAATGTATTTTTTTCCAACAATCTGCAATTTTAGCTGAAAATGTTTCATTTTTACAAGGAATCCTGGAAAAAATCACCAAATTGTTACACAATTTCTTTTAAAGTTCGGCAATACCCTATATGTGGGTGTAAACTGCTGTTTGGGCACATGGCAGGGCGTACAAGTGTGGGAGCGCTATTTGACTTTTGGAATGTAGATTTTGGTGGGTGCCATGTCGTACTTACAAAACCCACAAAGTAACAGAACAGGTGAAACCTTTCAGAAGTCAACGCATTTGGATTAAATACATTTTGGATGCACAGGTCTTCCATAGCTTTTTTTAGCTCTGATTCATGAAAATGGGGGGGGGAAACGCAGTTCTGCTGTTGTTTTTTGGACTATTTTTTTTAGCGTTCGGCATGTGGTATTGATGACAGGATAACTTTACTATGCAGTTGGTACAATTGCAATAATATAAATATTATATAGTTTTTTATGTTTTCTTAATTTTTACACAATAGAAATGCGTTTGTGAAAAATTGCATTTTTATATCATCATAGTCTCATAACCGTAATTTATTTATTTATTTTAATATGGAAATTATTAAGGGCTTATTTTTTTGCGGGATGAGTTTATGTGTTTATTGGTATCACTTTTGGGGGGAAGAGGCATTTTTTTTTTGTTTTAAATCCATTTTTTGGAAGGAAGCGTGAAGAAAATACTGAAATAATATTCGGGTTTTTTGTTTTTATTTTTAACAGCGCTCTTTGTACAGTATCCGTGACAAATTAGTTTTACTCCGTGGGTGGATACAATTACCGCGATACCCAAATGATATAGTATTTTATGTTGAAGCACTTTAAGAAAAGTGTTTTTAGTGTGTAAAACAATATTTATGCATCACTGTCTTTTGATAGCCATACATTTTTACATATACAGAGCTTTGAAAGGACTCTTTTTGCAGGATGAACTGACATTTTTATTGGTACCATTTTGGCCTTTATATGAGGTTTTGATTGCTTTTTATTCCATTTTATGTGCTGCGGGATGAAGGACCCTAAACTACAAAGGGGGTCCTGCACTGCCAAGGGGGCCCTAAACTACAGATGGGACCCTGCACTGCCGAGGGGGCCCTGCAATGCTGAGGGGGCCCTAAACTGCCAAGGGGCCCTAAATTAGTACAGAGGGGGCCCTAAACTAGTACGGGGGGGACTTAAGTTACGGGGGGGAGCCTAAGCTACAGGGGAGGCCCTTACTTACAGGGCGGGTCTAAACTACCTGCTGGGGTCCCTAAGCTACCTGCAGGGGGCCCTAAGCTGCCTACACAGGCCCTAAACTACTTACAGGGGGCCATAAACTACCTACACGGACCTTAAACTACAGAGAGGACTACCTACAGGGGGCCCCAAGCTACCTAGCAACCGACAGGGGATTCTAAGCTACTTAGCTACCGCCCAGGGGCCCGAATGTATTTACTTACTGACTGGGGGGCTCCTAATCTACCTGCTCACCTACTGGGGGGGGGCATAATTACTAGGGGGTAATTAGAACCATTTGGGCCACTATAGATGGGAAGTTTGTGAATGGGGGGGGTGCACACAGTTTGGAAAATGATTAAAAAAAAGTGAGGAGTCTCAGGTGTTTGTGTTGTAAATTCTGCAGGGACAAGTGGTGGACGGAAGAAGTCATCATGGAGGTCTGGACCGAATAGGGAAGAAAAGAGAAAGTGAGCGACTCATCAGATAAGACGACACCTATGAGGCTCTAAGTAAACTATTTGCAAAGCACCTGTGTACCTGGTGTCTACCACTATAGGGTCACTGTATGAAGGAAATATTGGTCTTGGTATAATGGTTTATATTCAGTAAGAGCATGGTGATATTATTCAATATTGTTATGGTAGAGATATGTGATGACGATGTGGCGGTATTATTAGGTGCTTGTATATTGTTGTTGTTTGTGATATTGGTCTTGGTATGTTGATTTGGTCAGTAACACTATGGTGGTGCTAGTATATGGTTTGATTTTTGGTGGTATTATTTGGTCTTTGTATATTCTTGTTTGGCAATATTGGTCTGGGTATTTTGGTTTGGTCAGTAACATTATAGTGATGACACGTGGTGATCATGTAGCAGTATTTGCTGGCCCTTGTATACGTATTGACCCACAAAATACAGATAAACTGTACGTTGTAAAATCCAGCAAGAACTAAATCCAAAACAATTGCACAACTGAATTTTTTTTTCTTGTGACCCCAGAAACAATTTTTTCTTTATCTGAGGTGGTGGTGGTTGCGTGGCAGTGGGATAGCGGGCAGTGGGGGGATGGGTTCAGCCGGGGGGCGGAGCTTGGTGTGCAGAGTGATGGGTGGAGGCGTAGCTGGGGCGCTGAGCGATGGGCAGGGCAGCAGAGGGGAGGCCCAGACACTCCAGCTGTATGGGGCACCAGACTTTCTGATGGCGGCTCTGCACACAGCTATAAGAGAAGATGCTCCATAATTGTCATTTCACAAGAAGCATGTGTATTTACTAAAACAGGCATATGAGGACATATTACAGGCCCTCTTTATCATGTATGATGCAGATATGAGAAAGAATTATGTTTCTTACACATATGATGGTCCTATTATATTGTATGTAAAGAGAACAGTAGCCTTGACAGGCTGCATTTACCTGTTGTGGTCATATTACTGTTTTGCTGCAATTTTTTTTTATTATTTGCAAAGAAAACTCTCCATAAACTGTAATAGGACTGTAATGTGTGAACATAGCCTACTAGATAGTAAAGAATTTGAGTCTGTCCCAACTCACCTAGCCTTACAATGTGAAAGGGGTCAATGTAAGCATGCCAGTTTGTTCATCTGCACACTGCTGTTTTGGGGTGTTGCCTCTTATCAGTGTGGAGAAGAACACTGCCTTGCTAGATGAAAGTAAATGAGTGCAGCTGAAAAGGAATAAGGTTTCTCATTACAGAGAAACATCGTGTCGATCTTTCACATTTCAAGGCTCAGAAAAGTCGGGAATTTTGTTTTTGGGGAAAATGCTACATCCAATAAGGGGGTTCTAAGGCCCCTCACTTTTCCTTGAGCTTTAATAAAATTTTTTTAAAAGGGGAACCCTATCACATAAAATTATGCCCCATTTTTGGCTGAAAAAACCCCCCCAAAACAATTTTGTCAACCTGCGTTCCCAGCACGGTGTCCCTTTTTTCTGTAAAAATCCCGGCATTTTTTAAAAAGCTTTTAAATGCCAAATCTTATTCATGATCGGGTTTTTAGCCCCGGGCCCACCAAAGGCAACCACGCCCAACGGGCTTTAAATTCCCCACATGTTTTTACCTATTCAAATTTTTGGGTTTTAAAACATTTGTCGGGGTGGGCAGGGCTACCCTCAGGTGGGTGGGGAATGAAAAACAATTTCTTTTTTTTGACTCTTTTCTGGTAAAACGGGCAGATTTGAGCAAAAAATGCTTTTAAAACAACAAAACTTCCCGAAAAAGGGGACACGGGGCGTTGGAAACAGCAGTCTTTTCACAACTTGTTCTGTCCTCAGCAAGGGGTTAAATAAATTTTACGGGTTTTCCCTTTAAAAAATGTCAGTGGAGTCTCTTACTTAGCCAGCAAGTTTTTCTACTCGGGCCACAAAGGAGCAAAACAGCCCAAAACGGGCTGTCTGCAGTCCCAACAAATTGGCATGGAAAATTTTAAATTTGACCCCTGACCCTAGGGGAAAAGCAGAGTGCTTCCCACCCCTACTTCTCAATCCCCTCCCCTCCCCCACTCCCCCCCTTCCCCAAAAAACCCCCCCTTTCTGCTCAGGGGGAAGCCCTCCTTCCATCCCCAATAAAAAAAACAGACCACCAGCGGTTTTAAAACATTGGCCACAACATCCACTTTATTAAAAACCCAAACACAACATAAATAACTTTCAATTTTAATATAAAATATATAAATTTTTAATTATAATATAGATATAAAAAATAATTAAAAAATAAAAAAAATAAAAAAGGCCCCGGCCCCGACCCCCCGCCCCACCGGGCAAAGCCCGTCGGGGCCGGTGACTCCTGGGCCGGGCCTGCATTTACATCAATCACGGGACGGGGGGCCTCCTCCCACTTTAATACAGGAGCAGGGCCGCTGGAAGGACTTTTATGTGGGGTTTTCGGACACGGGAGGGGGCCCCAGGGCCGGCTCCACCCCCGGGTATCCCTGCGGGACACCAACAGAAAACAAGTCTTTTGCTGTCGGCGGCAGCCCCGGGCGTGGTTTCTTCATTTACTGACAGGGGGAAAGGGCACCGGCACAGCACACAAAGTGAGCTCATGGGGGGGGGCCGGGGCAGCTCCTTTTTCCGGGGGGCGGGCCGGGGCCCCAGCTCCGGCTCAGGAAAAAGAGCACGGATTTCCTGGCTTCCTTTCATTTGGCCCCGGGCCCCGCCCACGGGGACTTTAGCAGATGAGTTTCCCTGCAAAAAAAACCCTTTGTCCGCGGAGGATTGTCCCTTTTAGGTTTGGTAAGGTGGCCTTTAATTTTACTACTGGGTCCTCCCCAAAAGCTAGCCTGCCCCCCCCCCTCCCGGGGGCCCGGGCATGCACCCAGCCTCCACCCCCCCTTTTGGGGCCTCAAGGGCAGCCGCCCCCAACCCCCTGGGGCCCTCACCATCTAGCCTCCCCTCCACCCCCTTTGGGTCCCTCACGTGCACCCCTGCCCCACCCCCCGGGGGGGCCTCACCAGCTAGCCTGCCTCCCCCCTTCCCTGGGCCCCCTCAGAAATTGCAGCCTGCCTCCACCCCCCCGGGGGCCCCTCAGCGTGTGGGGCCTCCCCTCCCCCCTCCCGGGGGCCTTTTCAGCGTGCACCAAACCTCCCCCCTTCCCTGGGGCCGGGGTCAGGATGTAGCCTGCCTCCCCTTCCCTTTGGGGCCTCACCACCCTAGCCAGCCGGGCCTCCACCTCCCGGGGGCCCTTGGGCGGGGCACCCCCTCCCCTCCACCCCCCCGGCGCCCTCACCAGCTACCCTGCCCCCCTCCCGGGGGGCCTCAAAATGCAGCCTGCCCCCCCCTCCCGGGGGCCTCAGCGTTTAGCCTCCCCTCCACCTTCCCGGGGGCCCTCAGCGTGAAAGCCTGCCTCCACCCCCCTTTGGGTTCCTCAGGGGCACCTCCCCCTCCACCCCCCGGGGGGCCTAAACCCATTCCGCCTCCCCCCCCACCTCCCTGGGTCTTCAGCGTGCGGGCCTGCCCCCAAACCTCCCTGGGGCCTCCAGCATGAAAGGCCAGCCTCCACCTCCCGGGGGCCCTCACTTTTGCAGGCCAGCCTCCCCCCTCCCGGGGGGCCCACGTGCAGCCAGCCTCCACCCCCCCCCGGGGGCCTCAGCTTCACCCCGCCTCCACCCCCCGGGGGGCCTCAGCATGCAGCCTGCCCCACCCCCGGGGGCCCAGCGGGGCCAGCCTGCCTCCCCCCAAACCCTGGGGCCTCAGCGTGGGCCCTCCCTCCACCTTCCCGGGGGCCCTAAGCAGCTACCCCAAGCCCCTCCACCCCCGGGGGCCCAGCTGTGTAGGCCAGCCTCCACCCCCGGTGCCTCAGCGTTTTAGCCACCCCTCCACCTCCCGGGGGGCCTCAGCGTGTAGCCACCCCTCCACCTCCCTGGGGCCTCAGCGTGTAGCCTGCCCCCCACCTCCCGGGGGCCTCAGCGTGGCCACCCCCCTCCACCTCCCGGGGCCTCCCCACAAAGCCTGCCCCCACCTCCCCTCGGGCCCCTTTTACCTGGCCGCATCCAAACTCGGGCCCCGGGTCTGCTCCTGTGGGTCCTCCTTTTTTGGGCAGACACTAAAAGTTGGTAAGTGGGAAATTGTGTAAAAAAACCATTGTCCCCCAACTCCCCAGGGGAAAGGGGCCCCCGACTATTTCCACGGGAGGGGCTGTAAACAACTGCTTAATTTCTGCGAAATCTCCCAGCATAAAGCAGGCCAACTGGGGGGAAAGTGGGGTTCTGGACTGCGTGGGCCTCCCTTTACGGTTTACCTATTTATCACCGGCTTTTGTAACTACTTACCTAAAGGGGCCTATTTTTTTACCTCCCTTTCCCCTAATTATCTACTTCCCCCAAAAGGGGCCCTTACCTTTTTAACTAAATTTTAGGACGTACCTATGTCCTTTTTATAAAGGGTTTTAACCTGCCTTTTATATAATAAAGCAAAAAAAAACTAAGACTGTGAACAGAAGGGGGGACCCCATACCCTTGTCTGGGGGAAACTTTAACTGTTTTTGGGGGGGCCCCCTTTCAAAACGGCTTATTTGCCGACAATTGGCGCCGTATTCCCCGCGCCGGTTTTTCGTTTCCCAATACGCGAAAATCCTTTCGGAGTCATTAGGGTAATCCCACGCTCTCATAGAAACATGGATTCCGTCGCTCCCCCCTTTTGGGCAAATCCGCCGCGGGGGGAAAGGGGGAAAAGGGCAAAATTTTTTACGGGGCGGGGACCACCGTAAAAAAATTTCTTTGGTTTAATGGGGCCGGGAGCGGAAACCGGGCCCCCCCCCGCCGGTGGGGGCCCCGCCCCTTATTTCACGGCGGTTTTGTGCCTCAATACGGCGCACAAACCCTGGGTGAATAACCGGGGAAACGGGGCCTTGGGGGGGCCCAAAGGGGTCACAAAAACCCTTTTGGGTTTGCAAAGTAAGGGAGTCTGTCCCCCAGGGGGGGGCAGAAAAAAAAAGAGGCCCGGGAAAAGTGAGTTGTCAAAGTTTTTTTTGTGTGGTAAATTCTGCAGGCCCGGAAGTTACGGCGGGAGAATAAATCTTTGGTGTTCGGGCCCGGGATGAAGAAAAAAGGGAAAAGAAACACTTTTCAACAGATAACCCGGGGTCCCCTTTTGAGCCCCCTGGGTGCCCCGGGGTTATTTTCCCTTCTTTTGGGTGGGTGCGTATTTTTTGTCATGTGACTTGACCACTACATAGGGTTTTGTAATTTTATATAAAGAAATTTATAAAAGGGGCAAACGAACACTTTGCCCTAATTGTAAAAAAAAACGTACGCTTGCCCCCAAACCCCGTGAATAAGAGCGCTGTGCACCAAGTTTTACTTTCTTGCTGATGTTTTTTTAGTTTTTTGTTTAAATTACGAAAGGGGGGGGATATTTTTATTGGGTTCGGGGGGGCGGATATGGTCGGGTGGGCCGGGGGGGGCGGATATTGTATGTGGGGGGGGGATGTTGTTTGGGGGGCGGATATTGAAATGGGGGCCCGGGTGGGGGGGAAAATTGGGTATGGGGCGGGTGGGGGCGGATTTTGAAATTTGGGGCTGGTGGAGGCGGATATTGAAAGTGGACTGGTGGGGGGGGAAAATTGCCCTTTGGGCCAGTGGCGGAAAAGGGGTTATGTGGGGGGGCGGATTTTGATGTGGGGGGGGATTTTGTATGGGGGGCTCGGGGGGGCGGAAAATTGATGTGGGTTTCGGGGGGGCGGATATTGAAATGTGGGGGTGGATTTTGGTTATGTGGGCTCGGGGGGGCGGATATTTTTTTTTGGGGTTTTGGTGGGGGCGGATATTGTTTTTTGTGGGGGCCCCGGATATTAAGGGGTGGGGGGGGATTTGGGATTTTGGCCGGGGGCGGATATTTTATGGGGGCGGGGGGGGCGGATATTGTAGGGGGGGCGGAAAAATTTTTTGTGGACCCCGGGTGGGCGGATTTTGTATGTGGGGGGGGGAAAATTTGTATGGGGGGCGGATTTTGTTTTTGGTGGGGGTGTGGGGCGGATTTTTTGTATGTGGGGGCGGATTTTTAAATGTGGGGGGGGATTTTTGGTTATTTGGGCTGGGGGGCGGAAATTTGAAATGGGGGGCTGGTGGGGCGGAAAATTGTAGGGGGTTGGGGGGGGAAAATTGTATGTGGGGGGGGGGATATTGTAGTGGGCTGGGTGGGGCGGATTTTTGGAAATGTGGGGGGGATTTTGGGTATTGGGCTGGGGGGGCGCGGATATTGTATGTGGGCTCGGATATTGTTTTGGGGGGTTTCGATATTGTATGTGGGCCCCGTGGCGGCGGAAAATTGTTTTTTGGGGCTCGGGGCTGCGGATTTTTGATTGGGCTCTTTGGGGGCGTTTGAATTTGGGGGGTTTATGGGGGGGCGGATATTTTTAGGGTTTGGGGCGGATATTGTGTTGGGGGGGCGGAAAATTTGAAATGTTGGGCTGGTGGGGGGGGATTTGTAGGGTGGGGGGGGGGATATTGTTTTGGGCTGGGTGGGGGCGGAAAATTTTTATGTGGGGGGGGATATTGAAATGGGGGGGGGGATATTGTATGTGGGGCTTGTTGGGGGCGGATAGTTTTTGGGGCGGATATTTATTTTGGGGGCTAAATTTTAAGGGGGGTTTTGGGGGCGGAAAAATTTGGGGGTTGCTGGTGGGGGCAAAATTGGTATGTGGGGGTATATTTTTTGGGGGCGGATTTTTTTGGTTTGGGCTTTGGGTTTGGGTGATAAAAAAATTATGTTTGGGGGAAATATTGAAGGGTTTTCTTGGTTTGGGCCAATTTTTAATGGGCCTTCGGTTATTGTTTTTTGGGGGCCCGGGAAAAAATTGTAGGGGGGGCCCTTTGCGGCGGATATTGAAATGGGGGCCTCGTGGGGGCTGTTTTTTTGTTTTTTGGGCTCGGGCGGTTATTTTTATTTTGGGGGCGGAAAAGGGTAGTGGGGGCGGATATTGGGGTGGGGGGGGGGAAATTGGGGGGGGGGGGGCGGATATTGTATGGGGGGCTGGTGGGGGGGGATATTGAATGTGGCGGGGGGTTGGGGAGGATTTTGAAACGGGGGGGGGGGAAATTTTATTAGGGGGGGGGGAAAAGTTTTGGGGGGGGGCCCGGAATTGTTTGTGGGGGCGGAAAATTGTATGGGGGCTCACCCAAATTGTGGGCTCTTGGCGGCGGAAATTTGAAAGTGGGTTTTTTTGGCCCGGCGGATTTTGTATGTGGGGGGGGGGAAATTTTAAATAGGGCGGGTTTGGGGTGGGGGAAATTTTGAAAGGGGCGGGTTTTGGGGGTTTTTTTGGGGTCCAGGTTTTAATTTTTTTGGCCCCAAATCCTGCCCTGTAAATATATATAATATAGAATAATTTAAATTTAAAAAATAAAAAAAAATCCTAAAAGTTTTTGTAAAATTTTAAAAAACCTTTCCCCCAACCTTAAAAATTTAAACTCCGCGAAACCCCCTCCCCCACAAAAC
>JAODAL010081024.1:0-12039 GCA_025379985.1 Phyllomedusa bahiana | reverse complement strand
CACCACAAAAAAAATTCTGTAGCAAAATTCATATCCGAAGGGTTAATTAAGCCTTTACATTCAGTAAAATACAAATTTTTTTAAAGGGCACATACAAGTAATTTTTTCCTGCCCATTGGGAGCGAAATTTTAAAATCCGGGGGTTACCCAAGCTTCTTGGTGGGTTCATTGGAGTCAAAAAAGGGGGTGGTATTTATCATTAAAATACTTCATCAAACAGGTCTGTACATTTTAGAACAAACAGATGTCAGACAAGGGGGTGGCAGGCTCTTCGCCTGAAATGCAGGGGGCATAAATATTCCTGGAGCACCCCCGGGTCCCAACAGCAAGGGACGTAGGGCGGGGTCACTGGGTGAGCCACAACTGCCGCTGTATCTACGGCCGTGCATGATACAACCCAAGGGTTTTTGTTTGGGTTTTGACTAGGTCTCCTCTTCCTCCTAGATGACATCGACAACCCACCAAAGGGTTCGGTGGGAACCCAGCACAACCCTTGTTGGCATGGCCCGGGGAGGGGGTCACGGCCCTACCGTCCTAAACCCGCCCTCGTCCCATCCGGTTCCCTCAGCCAGAGACACTTTGGGGCGGGCTCAGCGCCACTATAAGCGAGGATAAAAATTTTGAGGAGGGGGTCAGCACACTTGGCATGAAGAAGGGGGCCCCAATACCCCCTGCTTTTGCATTTTAAAGATGGGAGAGTGGCAGGGGAGGTCATGTTGTGAGGGTCAGCCCTGCCCAAGACCGGGTTAGGAAAGCCGTGACGATAAACACAAATAAAATGATGTCCCACCCGACTTGGGAGCCGGGTGAGGCAAGGGCTTCTCATCGTGGGGGAAGAGGGGGTCAGCTTGCCGTCGGCAGCGGGGGCAGCCACAAGTTGGTGTGGGCCCCGAGCCCGCAGGATCGCAGTGTGAAGGCAAGCCAAGCGGCCAGGGGTAAAAACCCCCTTGCAGGGCCAAGAAAGTACGCACAGGGCTCACGGGGGCGGCGGCAGTAGTCACCATGCGGGGGGTTGGGGGTAAAATCGATACGCGGGGGTGTGGCATTTTTTTTCTAAGACACCGGGGGGAGCCGAATAGGGTTTTTGAATTGTAAGCAGAAGGAGGGTGGCCCCGGGAGTAAGGGCACACGGGCCCCGCGTCAAAAACTGCAGCGTCACCATCCGGGGGCCCGGTAAAAGTGGCTCAGAGTGGTGGTCCATCCGCCGCCGCAGCAAAGCACACACCCCAGTGACACCATGCCATTTCACCATCAAGGCTCCACCACCTCTGCAAAAAGGGGGCTGTTTCTCTTTGACCATCTCCCCGTCCAGTGCTCCTGCTCCTCGTACCATGGCGCCAGCAGTCGTTCAGCGAGGCGTTTTCAAAAAACAAAAAGTATGCGTCCAAACCCCCTAAGGTGGAGACTGAACCCCTGCTCCTGTCCAATTGTTTGGTACGCAGTCCCTCCTTTTCCAAATGGTGGCTCTGCACCGTTCAGAGAACTAAAGGCTTGTGAAGCCGAGATGGAGAGTTCCAAGCCGTAATTTATATTCCAAAAAGGCAGTACAAGAAAAATTTACCTAGCAGATCCCTACCAATAGTACCAAAAACTCTTGACCAGTCTATCTCAAAAAAACTCACAAAAAACTGTGGGAGGCACACAACAACCACATGGGTGGGACCAGAGGATAACAAACCCGGCCCATAAACCTGTTACCCCCTTTCCCAACTGTAGAGATACAGGTAAACGCCTTGAAAGGGCGTTCCCGTCCGCAGCCCCTTGCCTAATTCAAAAACCCCTGTTATTCCTCATGGTCCCGTCCCAACATGTTTCAATCATCCATGACAAACATCAGGGGACAATGGAAAATGTAATGGGGCCAAGTTCTGGGTTTTAGTGACAAATAAAATGGGTGAATAAATTCAAGGCACAAGAAATTAAAGGGTAGTAATACCTGATGGTAGTTACTCATGAAAAAACACATGCAGGGGCCCGGTTTAATAACAAAAAAAGGGACAACCTACGTTTCATCAGATAATACCGCCTTGAAAGTTTGTCATGTAAACCAGTAAAAACCAGGCTGTGGGAATACAAAAACAAAAAAAAAAAGAGGGCATAAGTTAAACAAAAAACCCCCAAAAAGGCCCTCCACCCGAAGCAAAACCCCCAGTAACTTATTTTTTAGTTCCGAACTGTAAGTCATTCCGCCCGCAAGGGCCCCATGACAGCGCGGCTGTGTGTGAGACCCCGAAAGTGGCGGCGCACGGTAAAAAAAGGGCGCCTCCGGGCGCCCCGTGACATACTAGTGGCCCCAGCGAGGGAACTGCGCCGAGAAACGCCTTAGTTTACTGCGCATGGCAGTGAGCATCGGCCGAAATTATGCAGGAGGCGACAACGGGGCAGACAGACTGAGCGGGTGTTTTAAACCTTGCTCATTTAAAGTAGTAAACGAATTTTTTGGGTTTGGGAAAAGGAACTGATAGTCGTTCCAATTTCCCCCCCCCAAAGGGGACATTGATAAAATTAGTTTGGATATTGTGCTCAGTCAATCAAGTTAATTAAACAGTGTTTTATGTACACAGGAAAGAAAAAAAACACTTTAAAAATAGTGCTGAAAATAAAATGGTATTTAACCCTTTTAAATGCCTTTTTTTTTGGGTGAATGCCAAAGCATTCCTTCTGCAGAAATAATGTGTCAAGTTTCCACTTTTAGAGGGAGAAAACTAATCAATCCCCCTCCATTTGAGGCTTTGGGGATTTCCCCCCTGTTTTAGTGTATTGCGTGAGATTGTGGGGTCCGTTGATGGCAAATATCGCCCAAATGCTCCCCCAATCCACGTCGCAGCTGTCTTGGGGTTTTCCCCAATCCTCAATCCACTTAAGGTTATCAGATATACCCGTGTGGGGTCTTGCAGTTAAGAAATATTTTAAATTTATAGGGGCCCTTTGCCCCTGTACATTGGAGAACGATTTGTCTTTCACAAAGTCCAAAAAAGAACAGGGCCCCACTCTGAATAGCGTTTGGTTGTCGCATAGTCTTTCTTTGGGGTTTACAAGTGGCTACTGACAGACGTCCTTCAATTTTTCCCCCCCTTTTTTAGGGTTTCGAGGGGGCCTCCCCACTAAACCCCAGTCGGGGGGTTTCCCCTTCAAAATCCATTTTTTTTGTTTTGGGTTGTCTCACCCCGAGGGGCCCCCCACTGTCAAAGGTACAAAAATGCCCTATATCTCCTGATCCCCGGCTAGCATGGGTTTTTGGTTCAACAGTTTTAAACCCGGGGCCTTGTCAGTGCATGTTGATTTTGATTGTCTTAATTATAAACGGGTAGCCCCTTGTCAGAAACCCATATCTCAAAATATTAACCCCTTCTTGAATTTTCCAGGAGGAGCAATTACGTCGGGGCGCAGGGACTATCCCCGGGGATCCCCCTTTTAAAGGGGGTTTTGGGTGGCAACTTTCCCCCCGTTGTAGGGAATTCGTGGCGTGGTTTTCCCGGGGTGGTAGTTATTAATCCCCCTCCTGACCTTGCCCAAAACCGTTCAAGGAAAGGGAAAAATTCAGAAAATCTAAACGTAATCTAAATTAAAAGTATTAACATTCAAAATTTTGTACAAACTGAGTAATTTTTTCTTGTGAAACCCTTCCGATGATAAAGATTCGTCGATGAAACTGCCCCCAGGGCTAAATGGTCAGAGAAAGGGGGGGGAGTCACCAAAAACCCCAAAAGTCTCCCCCCACCCAGGTACAATTTTGCATAGGCCGGGGGACAAAATGCCCATGGGTGTCCCCGTAGCTGGTGGAAGACTCCCCATCGAACAGGAAATAATTCCTTGTGGGGGTGAAATGCAGAAGTTCCCAACAAACTGTTTGAGCCCTAAGGTGTACCCCTCTGGAAGAGAGAAAGAATTCAACAGCCCTGCATCCCAACGAGTGGGGTATAGACGTGTATAGGGCCTCTACGTCGTTGCTTGCTAGAAAGGCACCATCACCAATCGTCAGTCCTTCAATACGCTTTAATAGAACCATAGTGTCCCTAACAAAAGATGGCATGGTTTCAACAAATGGTGCCAGTTAGTGTTGAGCGATTATTATCGACAAAGTTGAAATCGGCACAGTTTTTATGTTGATCGAAATTTTTAGATCATGCGATAATTTCGGTTAAAATTTGTGCATCTTCTTTTAATAGCGCGCCATTTTCGGCGCTTCCTGTCATTTTGGCGGCCAGCAAATCAGCTTACAAAATTTGAGCAGGGTGAGATGTGTGTGAGACGTCATGACTGGGATGTGTATGGTTGCGATTGGCTGGAAAAATCACATGACCTCATTTTACATAGAACAGCGTTTCCTGTTTCCTAAAGTGTCTTCAGCGTCTCAGAGCAGAAGGACGTGCGCTCTGCTTGTGTCCAAACAGCTCAGCGAAATTATTCTATTTCTTCACAGAGAAACCTCTACTATTAGCTGTGACCCTTACAATTTAGTTAGATTAGAGATTGGAAGATTTTATGTAGTTAGCTAGAGAATTTTAAAGGAGCATCTACCGCTGTAAAGTCACAGGGGGGAAGCGGGGGGAGGGGAACGGGGCGAACACAGACAAACTCTATAAAAAATACTGGATAAAGTTCACCAATGACTTAGTGTAGACATTTCACTGCTATAGCTTTATTATTAACAGTTTTCTATTGAAATATTTCCTGGATATTGGGCAGCCTGAACTTAAAGGATACACATATTTTCTAGTAACTGCAGGTCTCTTTGTTAGGTGCAAAACTCCACTTTAATTATCAGTATACATTTCGATAGGTGTTCATTTTCAATTTTGCCATTCCCCCCTTTTGTTGATATATCCACCCTTTCACTTAAATTTGAATACGCAAATTTTTTAGTCACCAAGGTGAATTGAAAGGTGCCAAAAATATCTTGTATTATACGAATACATAACAGATACGTGTTTTTTGCACTTTTGCCCAGTCCAGATTTGCTGATAGACACCTTGCACTTTAATTGGAATCCAATAAATTTTATAGTCACCACAGGTGAATTAAAAGGTGCCAAAAATACCTTGTGTTTTTATGAATACATAAAGATACGTGTTTTTTGACTTTGGCGCATACAGCTTTGTTCATTGAGGCAGCTTGCATTTAAATCTGAATCCAGCAATTTTATAGTCACCACAGGTGAATTGAAAGGTGCCAAAAATATCTTGTATTATACGAATACATAACAGATACGTGTTTTTTGACTTTGGCGCACTACAGCTTTGTTCATTGAGGCAGCTTGCACTTAAATTTGAATACAGCAATTTTATAGTCACCACAGGGAATTGAAAGGTGCCAAAAAATATTTGGTATTATACGCATTACATAACAGATAGTTGTTTTTTGACTTTGGCGCACTTACTGCTTTGTTCATTGAGGGGCGTGCATTAAATTGGGAATACAGCAATTTTATAGTCAACCACAGGTGTATTGAAAGGTGCAATAATATCTTGAATTATACGAATACATAACAGATACGTGTTTTTTCACTTTTGGGCTGAGGCCAGCTTTGTTGATTAGTTCTACTTGCAGTTAAAATTGAAGTCCGCCAATTTGTAGTCACACAGGTGAATTGATAGGTGCCAAATAACCTTTCTATTATCCGAATACATTTCAGATACGTTGTTTTTTCACTTTGGCGCAGGCCAGCTTTGTTGATGATCTACTTTGCAGTTAAATTTGAATACAGCGAATTTTGGATTGTCACTAGTGTTGGCTATCTGACATCGGGCAATAGTTTGATAGTCGGCCACCCATCGATTAAGGTTTTTCGATAGGAGCAGTTCGATTATGAGCGTATGACCATAAAGTCTATGGTGGAGAGCAAACAAACACCTTCATTTCTTACACCCAAAAGGCTGGAGAAGCTGCGATATTTCACATCCACAACAGTCAAATGGATACGTGATACATCTTAGGCAACACACTTAGGTTATAAAAGCCACAGAAAAAAAAAAACACACCACCATCACTATCCCTGTTCTTGTACCACAGCATGACCCTTAAAAACCTTTGCATACCCACAAATTAAAAGTTGCCAGAAAGGCAGTATGTATTTGAAACCACTCATCTTACTTGAACTGGACATTGAATATCCCTGTCCTTGGAAGCAGCTATGAGACCCAAATTGCATTACCCCCCAGATTTAAAGTGCTGTAAAAAGGAAGTTTTCAACCACATTTTAGTTTCACTGGACATGACTATACCTGTCCTGGGCCCAGCATTTGAGCCCAAACTCGCATGACCCACACATTAAAAGTGCCGGAAAAAAAAAGGAGTCTTTCAACCACCATTTTAGTTTTCCTGGACATTGACTATCCCTTTCCTGGGCACAGCATGAGCCCCCAAACCGGCTGACTTCAGATTTAAAAGAGCCGGAAAAAGGAAGGAGTCTTTACACCCAACAATTTTAGTTTACACTGGACTTTGACTGATAACTGTCCTGGCCACTGCATGAGCCCAACCTGCATTAACCCGATTTAAAAAGTGCAGAAAGAGGAGTCCTTTCAACATGCATTTTTTAGTTTCACTGGGACAATTGACATATACCTGTCCTGGGCCACAGCATGAGCCCAAACCTGCATAACCCCCAGATTTAAAAAGTGCCGGAAAAAGGAAATCTTTCAACCACATTTTAGTTTCACTGGACATTGACTATCCCTGTCCTGGCCACAGCATGAGCCCAAAACCTGCATAACCCCCGATTTAAAAAGAGCCGGAAAAAGGAGGTCTTTTCAAACCACCATTTTAGTTTCATGGACTTTGGAATTATACCTGTCCTTGGGCACAGCATGAGACCCAAACCTAGCGATGACCCAGATTTAAAAGTGCCGGAAAAAGGAGTCTTTCAACCACATTTTAGTTTCACTGGACATTGCTATACATTCCTGGGCCACAGATGAGCCCCAAACCTGCATGACCCCACATTTAAAAGTGCGGAAAAAAAAAAAGGAGTCTTTCAACCACCATTTTAGGTTTCACTGGACATTGACTATACCTGTCCTGGGCCTAACAGCATGACCCGAGTGCCGGAGTTCAGTGGGTGCCGGTGAGAGACCAGGCTGGCGTCCGTCATATATTAACACGCAGGTTAAAAATTGACCTCATTGACGCAGCCAAGCAACGAACAAAATCTGTCATGCTGAAGCACGAGGTGCGGAAAAGCGGAAGTGTGAAAACTCCAGCCTCCTCAGTACCAGTAAATACCTGGGTGCGCTTATCCTCGTATGAGTGTTGGCCATTGAGCTTCCACTTGGAATATTCTGGTGGTTAACGCTCCTGTAAACCCAGGTTTGGACCTTTATCTTGGCATCTTTTTATCATTTTATCAACGTGCATGGAGGAAATGGTCTCTGTTAACTTGTTCTTGTCCGTGCTCCATACTCCAGTCTCTGAATAACCTACATCTGGTCAGTTTTCCTGTAAACCTCCTTGTACAATTCAGAGGTAATTTTTCCACCGCTCTCCTGTACATGCAAGATTTTAGTACTTTAATTCTAGAAAACACATTTTTAACATCGGATGGAATTCCACCATGTCATTGTTTCTATTTTTTAATTGTATTTAATGGGTTGTCTCAATAAAGGATTGATAGCTATGAGCCAATCTTGGCCATTGTGAAGACAAATGTATGTTAGAATCAAACATTTTTTAGAATAGGACCTGTACGTTAGCTGCATGTCACAGCAAAATGCCCCCAAATTCAAAAGCATGACCCTTGAGCCACTTTGGGGACAATTGTGATGAAACAAATGTCTGGATAAGAAACAACATTTATAGAATAGGACTGTAGTATAGCTGAATGTCACAGCCAAAATGGCCCCAAAAATTAAAACATTGACCCATGAGCACTATGTGACAATGTGAAAAACAAATGTCTATTAGAAACAACCTTTTTTAGAATAGGACCGGTAGTATTGCTGCATTGCAAAGGAAGCATGACCTAAAAAATTTTAAAAATGATTCTCAGCCACTGTTAAAAATTGTGAAGGAGAAATGCCACTTAGAAGCCACATTCTGTCCGAAGGACCTTGATTATTGGCTGTATCTCACAGCAACATGGACCCAAAATTATAAATTATGACTAATTCAGCCGACTGTTAAAAATTGTGAGGGCAAACATGACCCAAAACATTGATATTGTGGAAAAATTCTAAGATGAAGTGAGTAAATGGAAAATGGTTTTGTCATGAAGCCTTGGTGTTTTTTAGTTCCTCACAGCACAACCCAGCAAAATTGAACTGTTGGAAATGAGAATAAAACTTACAGTAGGAAAATAATATTTTTAAAATAAGTTTTTCAAGAGGACATTTCTGTTTGGTGAGGAATGTGATGTAGACCAGCAAAAACTAATCGGTGACCTAGGCAATTGGCGGCCAACAACATCATAAGAGATCATGCCTGATTCATCTTGATGAAAGTCAAACGATCCAATTATCTGTGGAAAGCTGGATGGCGTTTGTCTGTGCTGAAGTCCACTCAGTATGACGATGGACTGCTGGGCAGGACTGACACCTCTATGGCGTGGCGAGCCAGGCTCGGCCCTTCGTCCATTTTGGAGATACCAGAAGAGTCTATTGGGTCAGGAACACATACAAAAACATCTGGGTACATGTTGAGACGAGATAGTCGTGCACCATTGATCTTAGTGTCTTGGGTGTTTGTATCTGTGGCCTGCATTTGCATGCGTTGGTGAGGTGGTAAATAAAGATTGCAGAGGGTCACCCATTAGCTTCTGCCACCTTGCTGCTGCTGCCGCTACCGGCTACTTTGCACTCTACTGCTGTCACGTCGCTGGCGTTATTTTTTTTTTTTTTTTTGTTTCCACCGTGACATTTGAAGAACGTGAGCAGGACGAAACAGTTGTCTCCAAGTTGATCCAATCAGCAGGTTCTCCATTCCTGCATTTTACTCTCTATTTGGGTCGGGTGGAAGGAAAGTACTGGAGTTGTTTTGCATCAGGGATCCAGGAGGGTGGCACCCTGTACTGTTGTTCATTTTGATGGGCCTTAATTGCGAGGATCATTGTTGGGAGGAACATGGAGCATCCAAGCACTCATGTTGAGAGATGGGAGCCTTTGAGTTCCCAAGCCTCTGGGTTGAGGGCACTAGCAAAACTCATCTTCCTCATCTGCTCAAATTCGCCAACACTCTTTCCAAGGGCAGGGACGTCGTGGGTCTAGGAATACATCCTTCCTCCTCTCACTACTCCGCTTCCTACGGCAAAGCTTCAACAACCAGCCTGACTTTGCCTCAGATGATGCACCTGAGTGATGAGGTGCGCCTGTGCACTAGCTCTGGACCCTGATCCATTCCTAATGAAGACCGATAAAATTGAGAAATGTGGGCCTTGTGGAATTTTGACAGAGAGAAAGGCTCCGTGTCTGCTTCTTTGTCCGTTTCCTCCTCCGTCGTTGGCGGGGACACTGAAGTTTTAGAGTGTCCAGACGATCGTTCCAGAACTAAGATCACCACAATGCTCATGCTGACAAGGCATCGTCCGCACTGTCCATTTTGGTGGCTTCTTCAAAAATGGCAAGGGATGGTGCAGAGCTATTTCAATGCCTCCTCTCCGGTGGCTCAACACCCCGAGGTCCGCACCGACTGCTAGCACGGCAATGTGTCACTTCGTACTGCGTAATGGCATTGCGCTGCTCCCAAATCGCTGGCAGCATGTGGAGGGTGGAATTCAAGGTGTGTTGCCACGTCAACAATGAGGCGACGCGGTTGACGGGGAGGCCGAGCTGACGCTGCAAGCAGCCAGGCGGGACGAAAGTGGGTAGCGAAACGGTGGAGTAGTGCGAACTCAGACCTCGAGCCTTCATTCAGCAGGCAGTACAGCCAGGTGCGTCTTTAGAAAATTCTGGACGACAAGGTTCATGACATGGGCCAGGACAAGGATGTGCTTCCGACCTACCGTTCTTAGGGTGGCCAGCAGATTTAGCCCATTATCGCACACACCTTGCCTGGCACAAGCTGTTTTGTCACCCAGCCAGCTGCTCGGTCTCGTTGCGGTGAGCCGTCACAGCTCCTGACGTGTGTGTGGGACTGTCTCCAAGGCAGGATTAATTTCAAACACGGCTGGTGTCTATGGGCACGTGATGCCACAGAGGACCATGGAGGAAAGAGCCCTGCACCATGCGCGGTTTTTGAAAGAGAGATGCACCGAGCCTGAGAGCCCACTGTCACCCCCCAAATGACATCCACCCAGCCTCACCCAGTGAGCTGCTGAGAATATAGTGGCCTTGGCCGTGCTTACTGAGTCATGTGTCGGAGGTGAGATGACTTTCGGACACAGGATGCAGACAACGCGCTTCTTGAAATTAAGATGACACGTGGCTGCCAGGGCAGGGAGCGGCTTTTCTGGCAAAAGAAATGCGCCCTGCTCGGCATCTGGAATTGGGGCGCAGGCGAGGATAGTGCCACATGACGTGGAGAACCCATCTGTGTAGACCCAGACGGAAAGGAACATTTTCACCAAGGCCCAAAAGCCTGGCAATGCCACAATTCAGGCTTGTGGACTTTGGATGGTTTGGGTTTTTAAAGTGTTTCTTCTGCTCCAAACCTGGAAAGACAGAGGCTGGCTGCATAGGAATGGATGCTGTACGGCTGTGCAGGTCGTCAAACTGGCAGAAGGAGAAGGGGTAGGATGGGTCTTGGATGGTGATGGTGGTACTCGGGCGACGGTTGGAGCTGAAGCGGAGGCTGATCACTGATCATGACTTGAGAGGACATGGGCAGCTGAGGGAAACGCTTGGTAATGGTGGCGGAGGAGGAGGAGGCGGTAGAAGAGGGGTGTGACAGTTGTTGAGACGGCGTCGGGTCTGGCTTTTTTGGCCAAGTGTTCCCTCCATTTCAACTCATGCAGTTCGCTGCATGTGACTTGACATGTGGTGGTGGTTAACCACTTAAGGTTCTTGCCTCTACTTATGCGTTTACGCAAAGGCGGGCATATGACATCGCTGGGTGATTCAGAGGCTTGCTCCTAGAATGGCCAGGCTTGAGAGTCTGGCCTTTTGACAGGCGATAAGCGAGTGCGGGGTTTGCGCTGACAGTGGATGGCGGAATCCTATTCAGCGACTTCTGCGACGCCCTCTCCCTTTTTTGGCGGGGACCCGTATTGACACTACACCATCGTATTCCTCCTCGTCCACTGTATTGAAGCGTGAAAGAATTCTGGGGAAAAAGCCCAGGATGGACCCGCAATGTGTTCATCATCATCATCATCAAACAGGTGACTTGGTGTCCTGATTTTTTGCATCCCGAAGTGCGGGGTACAAGCAAGGGGGACTGAAGGGTTTCCGACGCCCCGGGTTTTTGCCCATTGACCGGTTCCCTTACTCCCCTGATGGATCAGTAAATGGGCTCAGAGCAGGGCTAAAAATTTTCCCTTGATCTTTTAACTGCCCTTTTGCCCCCAACCCCATTTTGTCATCAAAAAGGTCTTAGGGCAATGGATTATCCCCGTGGTGGGTACCGAGTTACATTTGGGCTTTCTCATGTTGGACGGGGATGGCTGATGAGAATTTTTGGCCGTGACGGGAGGACGAGGAGGTAAGACTGCTAGATGCAGGGGATTAAAAATGAAGGACAGATTGGCGAGATTTCTTTTCTTAGATCAAGGGCCTGACCCAGGATGGGGGGCAGGCCTGCGGTCCTGAAATGCGAACCCCTGGCAGGTGTGTCGCCAGCCTGGAAGGGGCCCTTCTCTGTTACCCCACCTCCTGTGTAACCCCCCCTTTTTCTGCTACACCTGCATTTTGCCCCTTTAGAAATATAAAAATTTTGGAAGGGATGGAATATTTTGAAATCTCTTTTAAAAAAACGGAAAAAACAGTATTCTCAAATCCCCCTTTAACAAAAAAAATTTTGGGTTCAAAATTTAAAAGCAAGGTGTTATCAACAAAACGGGTGGGCAAAAAAAAAAGTAATTTTTTGTTTGTATAATACCGGTTTTTTTTGCACTTTCAATTTACTTGGTATTAGAATTGCTGTTTTTAGTTTACGTGGAAGCTGTTCAAA
>JAODAL010081023.1:0-12040 GCA_025379985.1 Phyllomedusa bahiana | reverse complement strand
GTGGACCGTGCCCTTTAAAATAGGGAACCCCCGGGCAATTACCAATTATCGGGGCGCTGGCCCTTTAAATCCCCGAGAACGGGCGCGCGCGCGCCTTAGGAAACGGGCACCCGCGCCTCGGCCGGCAGAGGCCGCGGATGGCACAGGAGCGAGGTCAGGTGAGTCCCCGGCAGGAGCGGACCCCCGGCTCGTCCCGCGGCGGCACCCGACCCCGGTGGGCGGGGCAGGCCGTGACAATGAGCCTACCACCGGGGACCGCAACCAAGTTCCTTTACCATCTCCCTCAAAATGACTATGCACAAATTCATCCCTAAGATTTTTTCCTCTTCTATATGTGACACTAGGATATTTAGGAATCACTTCAGAGAATACTGGATCTGCTTTCAGAATGTGCCAATGTCTTCTAAGAATACCTCTCATTTCATTGGCTCTATCATCAAAGGTACCTATACAGCGAATTAAATCAGTTTTTTCCCTCTTCTTTTGTTTACTGATTAATAAATGTCCTCTGTCAATAGTCAAAGCCCTGTTAAATGCCTTCCTCAAACATTTCTTAGGGTAACCCCTTGCCTGAAAACGTGCATTTAACTTTATACATTCTTCATTAAAAGCCTCTAAAGTAGAGCAATTCCTACGAGCCCTAAGAAATTGGCCTATGGGAATCCCCTTTTTTTGAGAAGGTGGATGCCAGCTAGAAAAGTGTAACAAACTATTGGTAGCTGTATTTTTCCAAAATATCTTTGTCTGAATCTGCTTGTTTTCATCCAACATAATTTGAAGATCCAAAAAATTATTTTTTTCTCAATGAATTTCAAAGGTGAATTTCATCCCAATTTCATTATTATTGAGTCTAGATACAAAGTCCTTGAATAATTCTTGATTGCTTTCAGGCCCAGGTCATGTCTGATGTTACTATATAGGGCTTCTAGGTCTAAACTTGCAAGAAGTGTACTTTCACTCATTACTAGATCGTTAATTCTCATCACAGTATCCTTCGTATCTTTAAGATATGAAGGAAGGCCAAAGGACATCAGTATACGGTCAACAAACGCCGCTCATACTCATCACTTAACCATCTGCTGTCGCTTTTCATTCACCTGCTTCTCGCTGCAGGTGACATCTCTCCTAACCCCGGCCCTCCTTCCTTTACTGTTCATCCCACTTCCTCCTCCTTCCATAGAAACCCTGCTAACCTGCTCGCTATTCGCTGTACGTCTTTCCCTGCCCCATGCCCGATCTATTGGCAACAAACTCACTGCTGTTCATGACCTGTTTCTTTCTCATTCCCTCAACCTGCTGGCCCTCACAGAAACATGGCTCCAGCACTCTGACACCGCTTCCCTTGCCGCTCTCACCTATGGCGGCCTACACTTCACCCACACCCCCAGACCCGAGAACAGGCCGGGGGGAGGAGTCGGCATACTTCTCTCTCCACACTGCACTTACCAGGTCATTCCTCCCGCACCTCCTCCCTCACTTTCCCCTCTTTTGAAGTCCACACCATTAGACTCTTTCGGCCTTTTCCATAGAGTCGCTGTTGTGTACAGACCCCCGGCTCACCCCGCCATTTTCTGGATAATTTCGCTGCCTGGCCCCCTATTTCCTCTCTTCTGAAATGCCCACTCTCATCATGGGTGATTTCAACATCCCCATTGATGACCCCATGTCTCCTTCTGCCTCTCAGTTTCTTTCACTGACCTCTTCTCTTGGCCTCTTGCAGTTTACTGACTCTCCCACCCACAAGGATGGGAACTCTCTTGATCTGGTCTTCTGTCGTCTCTCATCAATTTCTAACCTCACCAATTCTCCTTATGCTCTCTCTGATCATAACCTTATCTCTTTTACTATCAATTCTCAGCCTTCTCTGGACACACCTGCCCTTCACCCATTCAGAAATATCCGCTCCATTAACACCCAGGAACTCATAGACACCATACAGTCCTCACTGCCCCCAATCTCCTCCCTCTCCTGTCCTGACCTGGCTGTCAACATTACAACGAAACTCTCACAACACCAGGACATATTGGCACCACTCACACACCGTACCACCAGAGTCAGACGCCGGCAGCCACCTCAGACTCGGTTCCTGCAACGATGCTCCAGGTGTGCTGAGCATCTGTGGAGAAAGTCGAAGCTAGCTGCAGACTTTCTCCACTACAAATTCATGCTCAGGACTTATCACACTGCCCTTCACAGCGCCAAACAAAAATATTTCACCTCCCTCATCTCAACCTTACACAACAACCCAAAACGCCTGTTTGACACTATCCACTCCCTTCTCAGACCTAAAGCTCAGGCCCCGGTCTCTGACCTCTGTGCTGAAGACCTGGCCACTCACTTCAAAGACAAAATTGACAGTATCCAGCATAACATCTCATCACAAACCCTAAGCAGAACCCATCCTGTCCCTCCCCGCACATCCTCTAGTGTGTTCTCAGCTCTTGACCCAACAACAGAAGAAGAAGTATCCAGGCTTCTCCTGTCTGCTCGCCCCACCACCTGCTCTAGCGACCCCATTCCCTCCCACCTTCTCCAGTCTATTTCTCCAGCTATCCTCTCTCACCTTACTGCAATCTGTAACCTCTCTCTCCACTGGGATCTTTCCCATCCTCCTTTAAACAGGCTACTATAACTCCCCTACTAAAAAAACCCTCCCTGGACCCATCCTGTGCTGCCAACTACCGACCAGTCTCTAACCTTCCCTTTATCTCTAAGCTCCTGGAACGCCTGGTCTACTCTCGCCTAATCCGCTATCTCTCTGCTAACTCTCTTCTAGATCCTCAACAATCAGGTTTCCGCTCTTTACACTCCACAGAAACATGCTCTAGTTAAAGTCTCTAACGATCTCCACACTGCTAAATCTCAGGGCAAATACTCGTTGTTGGTTCTTCTGGATCTCTCTGCAGCATTTGACACTGTTGATCACCATCTTCTCCTCAGCATGCTCAGCACCATTGGCATCCAGGACACTGCTCTCGCTTGGTTCTCTTCCTACCTCTCTGACCGCTTCTTCAGTGTCTCATTTGCAGGTTCTACTTCCTCTCCTCTCCCTCTGCCGTAGGGGTCCCTCAGGGGTCAGTTCTTGGTCCACTCCTCTTCTCAATCTATACAGCCCCCCTTGGCCAAACCATCAGTAGATTTGGCTTCCAGTACCACCTCTACGCTGATGACACTCAGTTATACACCTCTTCCCGAGACCTCACTCCTGCCCTGCTACAAAACACCAGTGACTGTCTGTCCGCTGTCTCTGACATCATGTCCTCTCTCTATCTCCAACTAAACCCACCAAAACCGAACTTCTTGTTTTTCCCCATCTACTAACCAACCCCCATCTGCTATTTCTCTCTCAGTGTGTGGCATCACCATAACACCTAGCAGCAGGCCGATGTCTTGGGTTATTCTAGACTCTGATCTGACCTTCACCCCATATATCCAATCCCTTGCCCCTCCTGTCACTTGCACCTCAAGAACATCTCCAAATCCGTCCTTTTCTCACTGTGGAAACAACTCAAACTCTCCATTGTTGCTCTATTCATTCTCGTCTTGACTACTGATAACTCCTATGCTTATCGGTCTCCCTCTCTGTAAATCTCCCCCTCTCCAATCTGTCCTGAATGCAGCAGCCAGGCTTGTCTTTCTCTCCAGCCGCTATACTGGTGCCTCTACCCTGTGTCAGTCACTGCACTGGTTGCCCATCCAGTACAGAATACAGCATAAACTAATCATTCTCACTCATAAAGCTCTCCACAGTGCTGCACCCCATAATCTCCTACATCATCTCTGTCTATCTCCCTGCCCGCTCTCTCCGCTCAGCTACGGACATCAAACTACAGACTACAATCATCCGAACCTCCCATGCCCGTCTTCAAGATTTTGCACGTGCTGCACCCATTCTCTGGAACATCCTACCACGTACCATCAGGCACAATCCCAGCCTTCGCAGTTTTAAGAGTGTCCTGAAAACACATCTTCTCAGGCAGGCCTACCAAAACCACTAATTGTTAACCCCCACCTTCTATCACACACATTTGTCACTCCCTACACTTGGGCACTCACAGGCACTTAACTGTATATAGATGTACAGTCATGGTGGCAGGTTCACCAAATTTTTATGTAAACCTCCCCATATTTATAAAGCATGGCTGGGCCATTGTAAATTTAGCACTTCTCCCCCTTTGTTTCCCCCAGGCACCCTCTTAGATTGTAAGCGCTTGCGAACAGGGCCCACGCACCTTGTGTCTCACCTGTAAGTAGCTTTCACTGTGTAATGTCTGTCTTTTGTCTGTAATTATACCCTCTACATTGTAAAGTGCTGCAAAATATGTTGGCGCTATATAAATAAAGATTATTATTATTATTATTATTATTAACATACGTGCTAGGTCCTTGTGTTAAATTATTTCTACCTGAGACTATCGGTCTTCCTGGTATTGGCACAACCTCTTTATGCACTTTTGGTAATGCATATAAGGTAGCATATATAGATTCACATTTAACATAAATTTCTTCTCATCCTCAGTAATTAATTTTTTCTCAATTCCCAGGTCCAAAATCCTTTTTAATTCCTTCAAATACTCATTGGTTGATCTTTTGAAAGCCTCTCATATGTTTCTGAATCATCAAGTATTCTCTCAACCATTGCTCTATAGTCACTTTTATTTAAGATGACAATATTACCACCATTGTCACTGGGTTTGATTACTATCTCCCTGTTAGATTGTAATTCTGCAATAGCTAATTGTTCCTCCCATTTTAAATCCAACCTTCTAGCAAAAAGATTAAAATCTTTTACCCATACAAACTCATTAAATTTTGGCATGGGAGTAAACGTAAGACCATATGCCAACACCTGGTCTTGATTTTCTGTTAGTCTATGAGAGGTTAAATTAATCACTTGAAGTGCTCCGTCCTTTGTTATTGCTGATAATTCCCCTTCTCTTGATCCCTCAAGGTAATCCTTGGTTGTTCTAAAAAAAAAAGTGGATACATTTGCATTTTTGAATGCTCCTGAGATTGAGTTTGCATTGTGTTCACAACCTGTCCATTTCCTTCCACTAATGGCATGTTTGTATTGCCATTTGAAGTCATCGCCTGTGCTCCCATACCTTGGGCTACTACACCACAGGATGCAGAAGAGGATAATGTATTTGATCTCATTAATCCTTCTCCTTATTGGCATCTCTGAGGATTCTGATCTTGTACTATTTGGGTAGATGATTTTTTACGTGTTTTCTTACTTGTCCAACCTTTGTTTTTTCTCTGACCCTTCCTCCAAACAGTTTTATTACCCCGCGTATGACTATTAATGGGACCTGTGGAGGATTCTTCTACAGCAGAAATCTCTGAATCTGACAAATCTGAATATAAATTAGGTTTGTAGGTAAATCTACTGTTTCTCCAAATATAAACCTGATTATTATCAAAACCTTTCCGATCCTTCAGATATTTGTTGTGTTTCCTTTCTTTAATTTATTCTCTCAGAGATTCTATATTTCGTTGTAATTTCTGTTCTAATTCAGGGAAATCTGGATGGGTCCGAATGTTATTTATTTCCACAATCTCATGATTTAGTTGTTCACTTAATTTATTAAATGAAATTCTCTCGTATTCTGACAGGTATTTCATCAATTTTAGAGAGCATTCAGTGAGCAATTTTTCCCAACCCTTGATAAAGATGGGGTCCTCTAGATGTGTATTTGGTCTCAAACTGATCCTTAATCCTCTATACACAATTTGTTGTTGTATATATGTCTCTAGACTAGCTACTTCCCAGCCTGCCTGAATTTGTTGTTTGTAAGTCTTATTTCATTTCTGAAAGGCTATATGGATATTAGTTTCATTCAATGGAATTGGTTGATTAGAAAAAAAAAATATAAACCAAAAACAAATTTTTCCAAAACGGATACCAGTATGGTAAAGAAGTATCCGCAAAAAACACAGAACGAAAAATATATACCACAACACAAAAAAGACGTGTTTTCCTAAAATATAACTTTTAATGAATATTCTAAAATTTAAAGACGAAGTGCATACACCTAAACAAAACAAACATTGGGTATAGTAAGATGCAAGTGTGAGTGCTGGGACCTAAGTAGAAAGGAAAGACCTATATGTCCCTACTTGACCTTATCATGTTCTACACAGAAACATGAGGTATTCGCCCCAACAAGGGCGCCCCCGGCTGGAACCTAGTCCCTAACACTCACTATCCCTACAACAAATGTCCCGACATGTTTCAGTGTCCCTCTCACACCTCTTCAGGGGACTAATATGGGAAAATTTTACACAAGCACAACATGGGCTACAAAAACATGCAATACACCTTTAAGATGGTATATAACAAAATAGAGATACATACACCCAAAACAATGCCCTAGAGACAAAATGGTACCATATAGTACCGTGCATGTATGTATAGACGATAGTGGCTAAAACACACAAGCGCTATAAGAGACACAATACCCTCATAGTCAAAAGTGTGAGATAACCCTCAACATAATTGCTGTCAGCCTCAGTTGTAGGGAGAAAATATTTTCAAAAAAGCCACTAATCGACTATCATCACTCCGGGCAAAATCAATCATCAAATCTGGTATCCCATGGTAAGGGTCTCCTGGTAGAGTGTCAGTAAGGTCTTCCGACACACAGACGCAGTGGTTATGCGTCCCTCCTATACGGAGCTCGTCCTTAATGCCGCTGGTTGCCGTAGCGAGGCGCACGCCAAACTCTCACAAGTCGCGCCTTAAAACAAGTCAGCGCGACGTACTTCTGGTCACAGCGTCGTGTCACACAGAATGGGCGGCGACTCAGCGGAACCGTAACCAAGCGACCAGAGTACACAAGACGTGCAGCAGGGTCGCTCGTACGGACGCAGTAGGTAATGCTGCGTTAGTGTTAACAATTGACCAGTTTGTTATAGCATCGCCTTGGCCGCAATGCATCTATTCAGAACCCAATCCCATACTATACATATCCAAAGAAAAGAAACTGCCACCAAATACATAATCTCATACGCTTCTTAAAGTAGATATAACGCAGTCTTATTCAAAAGGAACCACTACAAGGGAGGAGGAAAAAAAGGGGGACGTATCTTAGATCAAATCATATGACATTCAATATATATAGAATATACAGAGTATCGCTCAGATAAAGCAGTAAAAATCTAAGCGTTCATTCAAGCCCTGAGGGGCTGTTGTTTTGATCCTGAAAATCCACTGCATCTCTCTTTATAAAAGGAGTCTGTCACAATTACCACCTTGAGAGGGGGGACGCACCCTATCAATTGCCATAAATTTCATGCTCTTCACATCTCCACCATGTTTGTTCTGCACATGACGTGCTACTGGTGTATCTTTATTATTTCTAATATCGTTAAGGTGCTCACCCACTCTCCTGCGGAATTCTCTGATTGTTTTCCCGATGTACTCGAGACCACAGACACAAGTGCCCTTATAAATGACTCCTTTACTTCTACAATTTAGAAACGGTTTAATCTCAAAATCCTTATCAAGTACATTGCTGTGAAAAGATTTTCCGATTTGAATGGTGTCACACGCCACACACCCACTGCATTTAAATGAACCACATAGGGGTTGATGCAACCATGTTTTAACAGCCTGGGTCTCATAATGGCTGTGTACCAGTCTGTCACAAAGGTTTTTACCACGCCTATAGGTAATGTGGGGATAATCACCCACAACATTTTTAAGATCATCATCCAGTTTAAGAATTAACCAATTTTTTGAGATAATATCTCTTACTGATTTAGCAGCTCCATCAAAATTTCCAATCAGTCTAAATACCTTATCTGTTTCAGATTTTACTTTGGGCACCAAAAGGCTTTCCCTCGGACATTTGATAGCATTCTGATATGCTTCTTTCAGCACCCTGTCTGGATATCCACGGTCCTGGAATTTCAATCTCAAAATCTGAGCTTGTTGTTTAACCTCAAACGGATTCGAACAATTATGCCTGAGTCTAAGGTATTGACCTTTGGGAATTCCCCTCTTGAATTTGTGGCGGTGGACTTATGGAAAATTGTAGTTTCAAGTGTCCCCACGGTTGTTTTCTTAATCAGGATGTCCAAAAATGGAAGAATACAGGGATTAGTCTCATACGTGAAACGTAAGTTTAAATCATTATTCAGGTTCAAAAATTCAACAAAACCCCTAAACCTTTCGGCTGTACCATTCCATAATATCAAGACATCGTAGATATACCTGGTCCAGAGTATTATTTCATCTGTCCCGAACGTATTACTCTCACTGAAGACATACCTATCCTCCCACCAGCCCAGGAGCAAGTTCGCATAGGCCGGCGCACAGGAACAACCCATGGCCGTGCCCCTGAGCTGGTGGTAGATCTTACTGTCAAAGGTGAAAAAATTCTTCGTGAGAATAAACTGTAAAAGACGCAGAACGAAATTGTTATGGTCAGCAAATTGGCAACCTCTGGTACTCAAAAATGATCTCACAGCCTGGAACCCGCAAACATGGGGTATCGAGGAATACAATGCTTCTACGTCGATACTTGCCAATAGGCTAGTTTCAGTGACAGAGATCCCCTCCAACTTTCGGAGGAGATCCATAGAGTCACGGGTATACGAAGGAAGTGTTTCAACAAAGGGTGATAAGATCTTATCAATATATTCACCCACTGTCTGGCAAAGACTCCCCACTCCAGACACGATTGGTCTCCCTTTAAGTGGACCATTCTTTTTGTGGACCTTTGGTAAACAATAGAATGTACCTGTTATTGGATATTTAGGGAGCATATATTCAAGTTCTTCACTACTAATAAGGTCCATACTTTTAGCTTCCAAAAGAATGGATCTCAATTCATCGTGATACATCGAGGTTGATTTTTTTTTTTCCAAATGTCGTAACCCTCTCTTTTCTTTGTACATCCAGGCATATCTTACAAAAATCTTCGGTGTTCATGATCACCACATTGCCCCCTTTATCAGAGGGGGTTTTTGGTGATAAATTTTTTCCCCAGCCAAAGATTTAATACTTGATATTCATTTTTGCTGCAATTCCATTTAAAATTTAATGTCATTAATTCTTTCCAATTCCTTAACAGTAAGTTCAACAAACAAACAATCATGTGAAAAATTTTCCCCCTTTAGGGGGGTGCCCTAATGCTTTTATTTTTAAGGTCCGTAAAGGACCCTTCCCTTGTTGTCCCGGATGGGATTCAGATAAACTCTCCAATAGTTCAACCTCTTCAACCATCTCTATAGGTATACCCAATTCAGCAATACGTTTTCTATTTGGGAGCAAAAAAATTTATACCCAAAATAACTTCCGTGCAAAACAAAAGGGGGTCCTTTACCCAGTGGAATAGATTAAATTTTTTCAGGGGTAGAAAGGAGAGGCCTTTATTCAAAAATTGACATCTCAGATTCACTCACTATTTTGTCAAAAAAAGTTAATCACTTTATTATTATTTTTCTTCATTTAGCCTGATTCTATTGCTTGTCTTCCAGATAGTATTTTACTCGGGCTCTGGTTGGGGACTCGGGGAAGAAGGACTCCCTCTACACATGTTATCAGATCTTAAGAGGGATTTCGATTTCTGAGAGGCTAAGGAACTCTCTCCCCCCAAAAAAGACTGTTTTCTTTCCACGGCCTGACCCCTCCCTAGATGATCTGCCTCTACCTCTTGGCCTCCCCGATTATTTCTCGGTCTCTTCTCGGAATCAGAAAGGTCCATATCGGTAGACGAAGGTCAGTCTCTGGCCCAAAGCCTAGAGTTTTTATCAAGGACAGAGTATACCTTATTTTCCTTAAAATCGTTGATATCCCTTGTAAACTGTCTATGTTTCTTTTCCTTAATATAATATTGATACCTTTCGATAGTATTCTGAAGTTGTTTCTCTTTGACACTAAAGTCGTTCTCTTGCTGAAATGTCCTAGTTACCTCTATTTGTTCCCTGAGTTTATTGTTTAATATCTCAAGGTTCGATCTTTCCTCCTCTAACAATAGTTGCGTGAAGTTAAGTGAGCTTGAGGTGGCTAACTTCTCCCATTTATTCAAAAAAGCCGGTGTCTTTTCATCTAGAGGTTGGTGCAAGTGTTATCCTCAGCCACGTGGCACTATCCCCTTACTAAATTTTGTTTTCCCAAACTTTGTACCTCCCAAAAAGAAAGCTAGTTGTTCTTTTATATAATTTAGTTAAATCTTTAAAAGGGTTTCCTTAAAGATGGCGTAATATCTCTTTTTTGAATTAAGTTTTCCTCAGAAAAAACATCTTTAATTTTAGATAAATATTGATTGGGATCTATGCTTGCAGATAAAAAAAAACCTGCCATAACCTGGGTACCAAATTAACAAAAAAAATATAAACCAAAAACAAATTGTTCCAAAACGGATTTCCGATGGTAAAGAAGTATCGCAAAAACCCCAACGAAAAATATATACCATAACACAAAAAAAAGTGTTTTTCCTAAAATATAACTTTTAATGAATATTCTAAAATTTAAAGACGAAGAGCATACACCCAAAACAAAACAAACACTGGGTATAGTAAAATGCAAGTGTGAGTGCTGGGACCTAAGTAGAAAGGAAAAAACCTATATGTCCCTACTTGACCTTATCATGTTCTACACAGAAACACGAGGTAATCGCCTCAACAAGGGCGACCCCGGCTGGAAACTAGTCCCTAACACTCACTATCCTACAAAAAATGTCCCGACATGTTTCAGTGTCCTCTCTCACACCTCTTCAGGGGACTAATATGGGAAAATTTTACACAAGCCCATACATGGGCTACAAAAACATGCATACACCTTTAAGATGGTATATAACAAAATAGAGATACATACACCCAAAACAATGCCCTAGAGACAAGTTAGTACCATATAATACCATGCATGTATATATAGACTATAGTGGCTAAAAACACAAGCACTATAAGAGACACAATACCCTCATAGTCAAAAGTGTGAGATAACCCTCAACATAATTGCTGTCAGCTCAGTTGTAGGGAGAAAATATTTTCAAAAAAAGCTAATAATAATCGACTATCATCAATCCGGGCAAAATCAATCATCAAACCTGGTATCCCATGGTAAGGGTCTCCTGATAGAGTGTCAGTAAGGTCTTCTGACACACAGACGCAGTGGTGATGCGTCCTCCTCGTCCTTAATGCCGCTGGTTGCCGTAGCGAGGCGCACGCCAAACTCTCACAAGTCGCGCCTTAAAAAAAGTCAGCGCGATGTACTTCCGGTCACGGCATCGCATCACACAGAATGGGCGGCGACTCAGCGAAACTGTAACCAAGCGACCTGAGTACACAAGACGTGCAGCAGGGTCGCTCGTCACGGACGCAGTAGGTAATGCTGGTTAGTGTTAACAATTGACCAGTTTGTTATAGCATCGCCTTGGCCGCAATGCATCTATTCAGAACCCAATCCCATACTATACATATCCAAAGGCAAACTTAAACTCTATCAGTTCTCAATCTATAAGACACTAAAACATAACTTTTATTATTTACTTAACCTCTATACACACTATTTAAAAACCTGGTTTCTAACCTCTCAATTTTTCCCTTCCTACTTCTGAAGGCATAACCCTTCCATTATCAAGTCTGGTGGAACCCCCACCTACTAACAGGAAAACCTTATATATACACAGTAATTTACTAACTCCAGTACGGGATCTAAGCATCCTTCTTGGGCAGTTATCCCTAATCTAATGGACATAAAACATATAAGGCTTCCTTATAAACACCCTATGCAGCGGGTGATACTTTGTAGACAGAGGTGAGAAATCACAATTTAAAATGTCATGCCTGACCTCCCCAACATGTTTCACCAGCTAACCTGGCTTCATCAGGGGTAAGAGGTCTGGTCACATGTGGTTTTCAAAACACAGGTTTTTAAATAGTGTGTATAGAGGTTAAGTACATAATAAAAGTTACGTTTTAGTGTCTTATAGATGGAGAACTGCTAGCGTTTAAGTTTGCCTATGGCAAAATAGTAAATATAGTGATTAATAGTGTAATGATTGCTCTGTCGGGCGCCTCCTGGGCCGTC
>JAODAL010081022.1:0-12040 GCA_025379985.1 Phyllomedusa bahiana | reverse complement strand
AAACCAAAAGCCCCCTCTGCTATTTAAGCATGCCAACGTTCAAACAGCACCCCGGGCAGGCTCTGGGCAGCCTGGAAATAGCTGTTTTTTAACGTGGTTTCGTGCCGAGAAAATTTCGGAACCGAAACAAAATTTTGTCGGAAAATTCGGCGAAGTGACCGAACCGAATTTTTGAGAAATTCGGCCATCTCTAGATCTCCACTTTCAAGACAGTGGTGCTTCAAAGTTTGTGAACCCTAAACATTTTTGTGGAAATTTGACCTAAAACTATATCGGATTTTTTCACCAAATCTTAACAGCAGGTAAAGAGAACCAAATTAAACAAATGAGTCACACATATTAGATTAAGTAATTGATTTACTGAGGAAAATGATCACATGTCTGTTAATGACTACAGTATACAACCTTTGGGATTAGCAGAGAATTTAAAGGTTAAATTAAAGTCAGATGTTCTCAGTCAATGGGATGACAATGGGATGACTTGATAAAGAACAGGCATCTATCAAAGTCTGATCTTCACAACAAATATAGAAGTGTATTGTGACATGAACAAAGGTATCCATCAGGCTATACAAAGCTACTAAACCATCAGATTGCAGCTAGTCAAGAAGTGAGTTGCATGAAATGATAGTTGAAGAGAAGCTTTGTTAATCAACAATTACAGAGATATTATATGGAATTATTTTGTAAATTACATACATGACCAAGTCTAATATTTTTATACTGTTTGTTTGATTTGGATCTCTTTATCTACTTTTATAAATTGTGTGAAAATCTGTTTATTCTGAATTAAATTTATGCAGAAATCTGCTTTACTTTTCACCTTTGTATTTTATTATATTAGGTATCATGATTACACTCCAGGCTCATCATTTCAAAGTGTTGCCCTTTCTATCTATCTATCTATCTATCTATCTATCTATCTATCTATCTATCTATCTATCTATCTATCATCCATTGATTCTATCCAAATCATTATTTCTATTAATTTTGTGTTGCTAACTTGCATATGGACTTGAGTACTACAATGAAAGTATCCCTAAAACTCAAGGTCTTAAATTTCCTTTCACATTTCTAACTTTAAATTGTAAAATATCTATGATGAGTGCCAATTGAACATGAATGTTAAATTCTTATGCTTTTTAATGATGTTCTATCCTTTAAGTAAGATTAAAACAATACGCTAACATAAAATAATTGCTATTCTTGACTTCATCTATCAGGCTTACAACAGCTCCTCTGCACTTTTACTTTGATTGATGCTTTACATTGCAATTAGAGTTCTTCAGTGCCAAAACTTCATTTTTGTTGTAATACCTGACAAAACAAGATTGATTAAATATTAATTTTTACCTAATAACTTTTCACTAGGGGAAAATAATTAACTATGTTAAGGATAATTTAATCTAAATTTCTACATGAGACAAGAGATACTAAAATTCTAAGAAGACTAGAAAATTATTCATAATCATAGTTAAAGAAATGTATAATATCACTCAAATGAAAGTGTCTACATTTCTACTTGTCATCTCTTTTTGCTTTTGCATCTCAGTTTCCATGACTACATGAAGCACTACTTGAGGTGATGTCCTTTTATGTAAAATATTTTTAGAACATTTGTTGCCTTAACAACATCGTACACTTCTCAAGGAACCATCTGGTCTTAAAATCAGTTTTTCTTTGTTTGTAAATATGAGATGTGGTTGTTGTGACTTTCTAAATTGTGTTTGAAGTGGGTGTTGCAATAGAATAGTATGGATAGTCCTAATAATGTAGGGAGATTTACTGACAAATCAATAGACCAAGTTTAAAAGTGTCACTGCTTAAGAACAAGTCATTTGCTTTCAATGTATTGGGTCAAAACATAGCTAATAATCAAAGCTGCATAATTACTTTAAGCTTAAAGGGGTTGTCTCACAACATTGATTCATTTTACCTCAGTCCTGTTTTCTTGGTTTTACTTTGAATTCAGGGGTGTGTTTACTGGCTTCCACTAGGCTGCAGTAGAAGCTAGGTCTGTTGCTATAGCGACCAGTGCTGGAAGCCTATCAGGAGAGATCAAACAGGTCTGTAGCTATAGCGACCTGAGGAGCTGATGTAACCCATACAAGAAGGGATTAGCGATGAGCGATTATGTCGACTATCGTCGTCGGGTCGATAGTCGATATCGGCAATTATCAAGACGATTTCCGATAGTCGATAATAGATTATCGCTGATGACCATTAAAGTCTATGGGAGAGGACAACACCTTCATTCTTACACCCAAACAGGGCTGGAGAAGCTGGAATTAACATCCACACAGTCAAATGGATACGTGCTACATCTTAGGCAACACACTTACAGTAGGTTATAAAAGTCACAGAAAAAAGTCACACACCATTCACTATCCCTGTCTTTTACCACAGCATGACCCTTAAACCTGCATGACCCACAAATTAAAAAGTGCCAGAAGGCAGTATAGTTTGAACCATCATTTTACTTGAACTGGACATTGAATATCCCTGTACTGGAACGCAGCATGAGCCCCAAACCTGCATGATCCCAGATTAAAAATTTGCCGGAAAAAGGAGTCTTTCAACCACCTTTTAGTTTCACTGGACATAGACTATCCCTGTCCTGGGCCACAGCATGAGCCCCAACCTGCATGACCCACAGTTTTAAAAAGTCCCAAAGAAAAAGGAGTCTTTCAACCACCATTTTAGTTTCACTGGACATTGACTATACCTGTTCTGTACCACAGTATGACCATTAAATCTGTCTGAACCCCAGATTAAAAAAGTGCTGGAAAAAGGAGTCTTTCAACCACCATTTTAGTTGAACTGGACATTGACTATACCTGTTCTGTACCACAGTATGACCATTAAACCTATCTGACCCACAGATTAAAAGTGCCGGAAAAAGGAGTCTTTCAACCACCATTTTAGTTGAACTGGACATTGACTATATCTGTCCTGGGTGACCTACATCTGGTCAAGTCTTCCTGTACCTACCTTGTACAATTCAGAGGAATATTTGTATCAGCTATTTTGTGCATGCCAGTTTTTTAGTAGCTTAATTCTAGAAAACACATTTTTAAAATAGGATGGAATCCCACCATGTCTTTGTTTCTCTTTTTTTTAAATGTATTAAATGGGTTGTCTCACTACAGGGATTGCTAGCTATGTTAAAGATCTTGCAAAAACAAGTCATTTTGCAATATGTGTCCATTAACATGTCCTACCTATTCCTGTTTCTGACAGCACCATGACCCTTTAGCCACTCTTGAAAATTTTGGTGAAAACAAATTTTCTGTTAGAAAAAACATTTTTAAAAATATGACCTGTAGTATAGCTGCATTTCACAGCAACATGCCCTAAAAAATTTCAAACATGACACTTGAGCCACTTTGGACAAATTGTGAAGAACAAATGTATGTTAGAAACAACATTTTTTTTATAATAGGACCTTTGTATTGCTGCATTTCAAAGCAGCATGACCCAAAAATTTATAAAAATGACTTCTCAGCCACTGTTAAAAATTGTGAGGGATAAGTGTCACTTAGAAGCCACATTTCTGTTCCAAAGGACCATGATTATAGCTGTATCTCACAGTGACATGACCCCAAAAAAATTAAAAATATGATTTCTCAGCCACTATTAAAAATTGTGATGGAAAAAATGCCACTTAGAAGCCACATTTCTGTTCCAAAGGACATGATTTCTAGCTGTATCTAAACAGCACAAATGACCCAAAAAATTATAAAAATTATTTCCCCAGCCACTATAAAAATTTTTGATGGAGAAATGCCACTTAGAAGCCACATTTCTTTTCCCAAAGGACCATGATTATAGCTGTATCTCACAGCAACATGACCCCAAAAAATTATAAATATAAACTTCCGCCACTATTAAAATTTTAATGGAGAAAATTGCCACTTAGAAGCCACATTTCTGTTCCAAAGGACCATAATTATAGCTGTATCTCACAGCAACATGACCTCAAAACCATTGACAAGCGAAAAATTCTTAAGATAAAGGATTTAAAGGGAAAATACGGTTTTGTCATGAAACCTTGGTGTCTTTTACATTCTCCACACCGCAAAACCAAAAAAATGATCTTTTGGGAACTGAGAAAAAAAAATTGCAGAGAGAAATGATAATTTTAAAAAACATTTTTCATGAGGACCATTTCTGTTTGAAGAGGAATGTGAAGTAGACCGACAACTAATCGGTGACCTCGGCAATTGGTGCCACAACATCAGAGATCCATGCCTGATTCATCTTAAGGAAAGTCAACGATCCACATTATCTGTGAAAGCCGGATGCGTTTGTCTGTAATGACTCCTCCAGCTGTGCTGAAGGTCCGCTCAGATATGACGCTGGCTGCTGGGCAGGACAACACCTCTATGGCGTGGCAAGCGAGCTCGGGACATTCATCCATTTTGGATACCCAGAAGTCAATTGGGTCTGGAACACATCCAAAAACATCGGTGTTGAGATGCAGATAGTCGTGCACCATGATCTTAAGCTGGTCTCTTTGTGTTGTATGTGTGATCTGCATTACATGCATTGGTGGGGTTTGGTAAATAAAAAATTGCCAGAGGTCACCCTTTAGGCTTCTCCACATTCCCTGCTGCGCGGGCTGCCGCTGCGGCTACTTGCACTCTACTGCTGTCACGTCGCTGACGTTTTTCCCAACCGTAACATTGAAGAACGTGAAGCAGACGAAACAGATGTCTACAGTTGATAAATTTCAGCAAGGTCTCCATTTCCTGCATTTTACTCTCTATTTGGGTGGGTGGAAGGAAAGTGCTGAGTTTTGTTTTGTACCGGGGATCCAGGAGGGTGGCCACCTAGTAACTGTTGTTCATTTTGATGGCCTTAATGTGAGGATCATGTTGGAGGAAATGCTCATGCTGACAAGGGCATTGTCCGCACTGACCATTTTGGTGGCTTCTTCAAAACTGGCAAGGATTGTGCAGAGCTCTTTCACCTGCCTCCACTCTCGATGGCTCAACACCCCGAGGTTCGCACCGCTGCTTGTCAGGACATGTGTCACTTCGTACTGCGTAATGGCATTTCGCTGCTGCCACAATCGCTGGAGCATGTGGAGGGTGGAATTCCAGTGTGTTGCCACGTCAACATTGAGACGGTTGACGGGGAGGCCGAGCTGACGTTGCAACGCAGCCAGGCGGGACGAAGCGGGGTGCGAACGGCGGAAGTGCGAACTCAGACCTCAAGCCTTCCTCAGCAGGCAGTCCAGACCCTGTTAGCGCTTTAGAACTTGACATGTGCCAAAGGCAAGGGAATGTGCTCCAGCCTACCGATCTTTAAGGGCGGCCAGCAGTTTTTGGGAACCGTTATCGCACACCACCTTGCTGGCACATGTCATGACCTTTTGGTGGAAAGGTCTCCAAAAACAGATTAATTTCAACAGGCCTGGTTTCTCTTGGCACGTGATGCCACCAAGGACCTTGGTGGGGAAGAACCCTGCACCATCCCTGCAGTTTTGAAGAGCGTGCACCGAGCCTGAGAGCCCCCACGTCACCACCAGAGTCACCCACCCAGCTCACCCAGTGAGCTGTCCCAGAGATATAGCGGCCTTGGCCGTGCTTACTAGTCCATGTGTTGGTGGTCAGATGGACTATTCCAGACACAGATGCAAAACAACGCGCTTAAAATTTTAGATGACACGTGGCTGGCCGGGACAGGGACGGTTTTTTTCGGGCAAGAAATACCTGCTTGGCATCTGGTATCGGGGCAGGCAAGGGCCATTACGTGGCGGAACCCATCTGTGTCCACCAGACGGAAAGGCAACATTTCCAAGGCCAAAAGCCTGGCAATGCCGACATTCAAGCTTTTGGCTTTGGGATGGTTTGGGTTGAAGTGTTTCTTGTGCTCCCAAACCTGGAATACAGAAGGCTGGCTCCTAGACTGGCCACTGTACGGCGTGCAGGTCGTCAAACTGGTGGAAGGATAATGGGTAGGATGGGTCTCTGGTGGTGCTATTGGTACTCGGGCGACGGTGGAGGCTGAAGCGGAGGCTGATCCCTGATCATGACTCTGAGAGACATGGGCAGCTGAGGAACGCTTGGTGGTGGCGGAGGAGGAAGAGGCGGAGAGAGAGGGTGTGACAGTGGTTGGAAGCCCGGCATCGGTGTGGCCATTATTGGCCATGTGTTGCCTCCATTTCAACTCATGCATTCGCTGCATGTGACTAGACATGTTGGTGGTTAAACACCTAAGATTCTTGCCTCTACTGATGCTTTTACGGCAAAGGCGGCATATGACATCGCTGGGTGAATCAGAGACTTGCTCAAAAAAGGGCCTAGGCTTGAGAGGTCCTTGACCTTTTCTACGGCGATAAGCGAGGAGCGGGGTTTCCACTGATCCCTGGCTGACGGAATCAATCTCAGCGGACTTCTGCGACCCCTCCCCTTTTTGAGGCGGGACCCTAACTGACACTACCCCATCGTCTTCCTCCTCGTCCAGTGATGAAGCGCTCGCAAGCAAATTCTGCTGAAAAGACCACGTTGGATCTGCAATGTCATCATCATCAACACAGGTGACTTGGTCGTCCTGACATTCTGCATCCAGGAGCTGCGGGCTACAAGCCAGAGGCACTGCAAGGCGTTGCCGACCGCCCGGGATTTTTGCCCCATTGAAATGGGTTCCTTCTCCTCCTCTGATGACATCAGTAACTGGTGTCAGAGCAGACAAAATCATCCTCTTTGGGATCTTGGTCTTTGGAAAATGCCTCTGACCCCAAAACCGCATTTTTTTCATCAAATGGTCTTCAGAAAATGGATTATCCCAGGGTGGTACACAAATTGACATTTGGGCTGCCTTCGCTTCATGTTTGGACGGATGCTGGATGATGTGATGACGCAGTTGTGGCCGTGAATGGGAGACAGGAGGTAAAAACTGCTGGATGCAGATTGAATTAACCCCTGGAGAACAGATTGGCGACGCTGTTCGTTACTGAGATTCACAGGGCCCTGAAACCCCCCCGATGACAGGGCCCGACGTTCCTGAAAACCGACGTCCATCTGGCATTGCGTGTTGTCGCCAGCACTGGAAGGAGGGACCTTCTCTCGTACCTCAACCTCCATACCTACCCCCCTTTTGCCCCGCTTACCACCAGCATTTCGCTCCATGTTAAGAAAGATAAAAATTTAAGAAGGTATGGAAGAGTTTTTTAAAGTCTCTTTATTAAAAGATGGCAAATCACAGCTATTCTTAAATCCCCCTAATTTCCTACAGCCAACTAGGATAGAAACTGAATTGTTTCTAGCGAATACCTGTGAAATGCGTCTGGTGGAAGAACCGTAAGAAAAAATCAACATGTTCTTTCCCTTTAGTCCCAGGGATTTACAACTGCCCCAGTTAGGACTAGGAATTGATAGTTTTCAACAAAATATCATACAAGTACGCCAAACTGAGATTCAACGAGCGCAATAAAACTATTTTAGAAGTTAACACGGATGAAAATTGTTTTTTTTTCAGCAAAAGACAAAGGAGAACAGTTTTCTAAAAATTTTTCTATCAGAATTGTCGTACAACGTGGCTATTTGAATAAAACTAGGGCCGCACCATGTGCAATACAGCTATTCAAAAATTATACGGATAACAAACGGTGGTTTTTGCACCAATGAAATACACCAACATAACTACAAAATTTCTGTATTTAAATTTAAGTACAAGGTTTGGGTCTATGAACAAAACGGCCGCACCAAAGTAAAAAAAAAAAAACACCTATTTGAAATGGTGTACGGATAAAAGAGGGGGTTTTGCACCTATAAAAAACACATCGGGGACTACAAAATTTCTGTATTCAAATTTAAGTACAAGGTGTCTGTATAAAACAAAACGGGCCGCACCAAAAGTAAAAAAAACACCTATTTCAAATGTATACGGGTAATAAAAAGGTGGTTTTTGCACCTATGAAAAACACCTGCAATTACTAGCAAATTTCTGTATGGTAATATAAGTACAAGATAGGTCTTTTAACAAATATGGCCTGCGCCAAAGTGAACTAAACCTAATTAAATTGTGTACGGATAATAAAACGTGGTTTTTACACCTATAAATACACCTGCGGTGACTACAAAATTTCTGTATTCAAATTTAAGTACAAGGTTGCTCTATGAACAAAACTGGGCCGCACCAAAGTTAAAAAAACACCTATTTGAAATTATATGGATAATAAAAGGTGGTTTTTGCACCTATGAAATACACCTGCAATTTCTAGCAAATTTCTGTATGGTAATATCTGTACAAGATGGGTCTTTTAACAAAAATGGCCTGCGCCAAAGGCAACTAAACCTAATAAAATTGTGTACGGATAATAAAACGTGGTTTTTACACCTATAAATACACCTGCAGTGACTAGAAAAGTCCTGTATCCTATTGTAAGTTAAAAAATGGGTCTTTGAACAAAGCTGGGCTGCGCCAAAGTAAAAACACGTAATTAATTGGGGTACGGATAATAAAACGTGGGATTTGCACCTAAAAAACACTGCGGTGACTAGAAAAGTTCTGTGTCCTATTGTGAGTACAAAGTGGGTCTTTGAACAAAGCTGGGCTGCGCCAAAGTAAAAAAAACGGAATTAAATTGTTTACTGTTAATAATAGGTGGTTTTTGCACCTATGAAATATACCTGCAATTACTAGCAAATTTCTGTATGGTAATCCGAAAAAGTGGGTCTTTTAAACAAAACTGGGCGCTCCAAAGTGAACTAAACCTAATTAAATTGTGTATGGATAATAAAACGTGGTTTTTTTCACCTCTAAATACACCTGCGGGACTAGAAAAAGTTCTGTATCCTATTGTAAGTAAAAAATGGGTCTTTGAACAAGCTGGGCTGCGCCAAAGTGAAAAACACGTAATTAAATTGTGGGACAGATAATAAAACGTGGTTTTTGCACGTTTTAAATATACCTGCGGTGACTAGAAAAGTTCTGTATCCTATTTAAGAACAAAGTGGGTCTTTGAACAAAACTGAGCTGCGCCAAAGTGAAAAAAAACCTATTTAAATCGTGTACAGATAATAAAAGGGTGAGTTTTGCACCTAAACAAAATACACCTGCAGTTACAGAAAAGCTCTGTATCCTAATATAAGTACAGAATGCTAAAATACAAGCTAATATTTCAAACCAAAAACTGGCTAAAAACTGTAATGAAAACCCCTTTCAATGCAGGGGCAAAGCAAGTCTGGGCGCACAATTATCCACTCCCTTTCAAAAGCCTGCCTGCCTGCCAGCCTGTCTGTCTGTTTGCGCCCCCCCCCCACCTCCCTTTCCCTCCGCGGCTGTACAGCGCTAGATGCTCCTTTAAAATTCTCAGCCAAAATCACAGGAAGCGCCGAAAATGGCGCAATATCAATAGATTATACGCAGATTTTAACCTAAATTATCGCGTGAGCGAAAAAATCCGATCAACATAAAAACCGTGCCGATTTCAACTTTGTCGACAATAATCGCTCAAGACTAGAACAAACCGATAAGCTCAAGGACTGGCCCACCTTCTGTTCTACATATTTGTGAAGGGTTGGTAGTGCCTTATTGGAAAATAAATTACGGCTTGGAACTCTCCACCACGGCTCGGCACACGCCATTAATTCTCTGAACGGTGGGAGAGTCCACCATTTGGAAAGGGAGGGACTGCATACCAATGACTTGGACAGGAGCACGGCCCAGCTTCTGCACCTTAGGATAGTTGGACACATACTGTTGTCTTTTTGGGCAATCGCCTCGTTGAACGACTGCTGGCGCCATGAGTAGCGAGGAGCAGGAGCATCTGGACCGGGAGATGATGGCAAAGAGAAAACAGCTCCCTTCTGCAGAAGTGGTGGAGCCTTGACTGGCTGCAATGGCATGCGTGGCCACTGGGCGCTGCTGCTGCGGCGGCGGCAGGAATGGACCACCACATCTGAGCCACGTTTCCCCCAGGCCACCGGATGGTGATGCTGCATTGTTTGACGCGGGGCCCGTGGTGCCAACGTTAGCTCCCTGCCATGCTTCACTTTCTGCCCACAGATTCTACATATGACCATATTCGGCTCCTCCGGGTCTTAGCAAAGAACTGCCACATCGCTGAGTAGCTGATTTTACGCCAACGCTCGCACTGAGTGCTACTACTGCCGTGCCTCCGTGAGCCCCTCTGCCGCTACTTTCTTGGACCTGCAAAATGGGTTTTATACCCCGTGGACGCTTGGCTCCTGACCTCGCACTGCTGTTACCCTGCTGACTCACGGCCACACAACCAACTTGCTGGCTGCACCGCTGACTGAGGCGCAAGCTGATGCCCTCTTCTTCTGACGATGATGAAGCCCATGCTTCACCCGGCTCCCAAGTGCGGTCGGCTACATCATCATTGATTATTGTTTCATCTTCACTGCTGTCCTCCTCAATGGTCTTGGTATGCAGAGGCTGACCCCTAAACAACATACCTCCCATGCCACTCCCCCACATCTATACTTTGCAGCCTACTGCAAGAAGCAGGGGTTATTGGCCTCATTTCTTCGTTGCCAAGTAGCTGCTGACTGTTCTCCTTAAATTGTTCATCCTCGCTGTATAGTGTCGCTGAGCCCAGACCACATAGTAGATCTCTGGGTGAGGAACCGGATGGGACAGAGGCGGGCTGAGCACAGGTGAGGCCGCGACCCGCTCCTGGGCCATGCCAACTAAGGGTTGTGTCTGACATTCCCACCGACTCTTGGCTGGGGTTGTCAGATGTTATTTTGGGAGAAGTGGATGACCTAGTCAACCAATCAAGAACCATTGGGTTGCTGGTCAACACACGGCCGCTGGATGACACCGGCAGTTCTGGCCTCACCAAGTGACCCCTGCTGTGACATCTCCTTACTGTGCTGCATCCTCGGCCTGCTCCAGGAATGTTTGTGCCACTGCAACTAGCATGTGAAGAGCCTGACACATCTCTGTCTGACATACTGTTTGTTATAAAATGTACAGACTCTGTTAAATGAAAATATCTGTATATGATAAATACACACCCTGTATTTGACTCCAAATGAACCAATTAACAAGCTTGGTTATCCCTTGGATATAAATTGTGCTCCTCAAATGGCCAGGAAAAATGTACTTGTATGTGCCGTTTAAAAACACTGTGTATTTTACTGAGCACAACAGCAGAAAATCGTGTAATTAACCTTCGGATATGAATTATGCTACAGGCAAAATTTCTTCTTTGGCGTTGAAAAACACTGTTTCTTTTAGTGACCACAACAGCAGAAAAACACTTAATTAAACCTTGGATCTTAATTGAAAAAAAGACATGATGTGCAAAAAATTAACAGCTATGTATCTTTTTTTAACGACTTGTATTTTAATGAGAACAAAAGCAGAAAAACGCTTAATTAACCCTTGGGGTCTAAATTGCGCAAAAGAAATGGGGTGCCAAAAAATTACCAGCCCAAATTTTCGTGTTAAAAAAGACTTGTATTTTACTGAGCACATCAGCAGAAAAATGCTTAATTAACCCTTGGATCTAAATTGCGCAAAAGAAATGAGGTGACAAAAATCACCAGCTATGTAGCGTGTTAAAACGACATGTATTTTACTGAGCACAACAGCAATAAAACGCGTAATTGACCTTCGGATATGAATTATGCTACAGGCAAAATTTCTTCTTTGGCGTTGAAAAACACTGTTTCTTTTAGTGACCACAACAGCAGAAAACACTTAATTAACCCTTGGATCTAAATTGCACGAAAGAAATGAGCAGCCAAATATTAAGTGGTATTTGAATTGTAAAAACGCTGTTTCTTTAACTGAACATAAAAAGCAACAGGCTTAGATAACCCTGGAATTCAATGTGCCCCAAGAACTGAGCAGATAGCATTAAAATGTATATGTAGCTGAATTGGACGCGCACTGGACTTCAATTCCAATACCCCACAAAATCAAAATGTAAGAGAAGCAGTCTCTGAGACAAGCTGTGACAACCCCCAAAAATCGCTGTATAAAAGTTAGTTCTTTAGTGGGAGATCTCAGCAGCAGCAGCTTCACTACACAGCACAGTGAGAGGAGTGTGAACTGC
>JAODAL010081021.1:0-12040 GCA_025379985.1 Phyllomedusa bahiana | reverse complement strand
ATTGGTCGCAAAAAATGGGGCAGTGACAAAACCTGAAAAGTGGGGGTCCGGGAAAGGCACTGAAGAAGTGAAATTTTTTTTAGAGAGTACTGTCTGAATTGAGGCCACTTTGCTGTTTTGATCAAAAAAGTACACTAAGAAACTCAGATTCATGTTTACTATAATAGCAAAAAGCATTTTGGGAAAAAATTATTTATTCAGTTTGTTTTTTAGTTTTCCAAGTGTGCGGGCCCATTTTTGTGTTCACATGGTCCATTTAGTCTGCACTTATATTATTTTCTTTATTTTTTTTTGGGGTCTTACTTTGGAGCTTTTTGATGTTTTTGGTGCTTTTTTGGTTTTTTTTTGTGCAGAAAGCAAGTAAAAATGCTGTACATTTCTGCACAAGAAAAGCACCAAAAAATGCTCCACGTGGAAGCACCCTTAGAGCAGTACATATTTATTCAATCCAGGTTTACATTCACCTGATGCTTATTTTCTAGTCATATTTGTTGATTTTCTTTTGTAAATTGCTAAAAAAACTAAAAGGGACTCCAAGACAATAGACCCTTAAAGGGGGCTGCGATCTTGCGTATTTTGGGCCAAAAAATTTTCAACTTTACTTCTTTTGATATTTTCCATTTTGAAGTTTACCCCTTTAAACGGGGGACAAGTGTGTCAGTTTTTTTTGGTTGGGGAACTTAAAAATTGTTGGCACCCACTAAATTGAATAGAAGGATTTATTAATGGTTGTAATCGCAGGTGAACTAAAACTAACTGAAAAAAAAACAATCACCTATTCACCTTACTTATGCAATTGAAATACCACAATCCCCCCTTGTTTGATATGGGATGGATGTTGCTTATCAGTATTTTGCATTTGAGCAACCTCCCTGTTTGCTTTTGGGCTTTCTGCAACGGGAACGGTTCTTATCCAATCTCATTTTTTTTTACAAGTTTTTGCTCCCCTCATGAAAAAAATGAGCAAGGTTTATCTTTTCCTGCACTGTACAATTTCTCCTATTGCAGGGGGGCATATATTGCCCGGGCGGGAATTTTTTTTGTCCAGCAGGAGCTTGATATGGCCATTTTTAGTGTTTTAGTAAAAAATTTCCCAAATTTTCCGGTGTTTTTCACATTTTACTGAAAGTTCATTCCAAGCTTTTACTACTCTTTAGTATAATAATATTATCTAATGTCCTCGTTAGCTATTTTCAGATTGTACCCATTAGTTTCTTATTAAAGGCACTTCTTTCCTGAGCCTTATTTAAACATATAGCATATGGAAAGGTTTTGATCAAGTGCCCCTTTCCTTTCTTTCCTTCAGGCAATGGTTGTAGCCGGGGCTGGGATAACGGGTAGGTGAAGGTAGGCGACCACCTACATCGCCACTTCATCCCAGGCAGAACAGGGGTGCAAAGAGTCATGGAGTGGTCTGAATTTTCCATTGATATATGCCTTATCTGCCTAAGGCACCAGATTATCTTATCCCAGTCCTGGTTGTAGGTACATCCATTTTTATAGTTTGCCAGTTAAATCATCAATTGATAATTAGCATTAGGAAGGAAACCAAGATGCCTGGATGAAAATGTGAGAAACAAAAGAAAAACATGGTTGAATTTTAAAATAAGCTAAAAAATGCCAACAGTGCCAACAACAGGCCTCTGTGTAGACTAATTCATAACACAGTCCCAAGAATAACTTGATAATTCTATAAACCAAAGCCCATAATCAAAGCTCAAATGTGTTCCTTTTTACGCAATACTTCTGTCCAAAGGTCAGAATGTGGACATACATGCAATATAGTGGATGGCAGGTTAAAATGTATAGTGGTTGTGGCAAATATGGCTTTTTTGTATTAGCAAATTGAGGTAGCTATGGATATAGAACAGGAGTTGTCTTCCATGTTGAATCAAATACTGCAGGCTAAAGTAGGGATATAACCTCTGTGGTTAAATTAACCCTATGCTAGGGTGCTGACCGAAGTGTGTAACTTATGCCCAAAGGCAAAAGCTGGGATAAGGCCCCTAGCTTGTAAGTGCCATATTAATATTGGTGTCTTCTTATGCGGTAGTGAGTCCTTTGGGATCCCTCAGGCACCGTAGCCCTAGTGCATTCTTCACTGCCTATACCTATGGCCTGGTTGCTGAAAAAGTCACATATACATTTTATCAGAGTTTAACCATTGATATTGATGGAGTAAAAGATGCAAGTCCATTGGGCCTGCATCTATCTTTTTTTATTTTTTTATTCTTTTGACTGAGCTTGTATCTACCTTTGGAACAGGGGTTCCCTAAGCCTGGTTCACATTTGCATTTGACTTTCCATTCATAACGTATGGAATAGATCTACAGCCAAAACAGATATTAACTGATGCAAATAGAAGTGCAGTCTTGTTTTCATTTGCATCATTTTATTTCGGTTAAAACAGATTAGTTTTTATTCTCTATTAAGGCCTGGGTCACATCTGCATTCGGTCATTCGCGGTCAATGGAAGCAATAGATACCCTCCTGAAAACGGAAATTAACAAGTGCGAACTGAAGTCAACGTTTTCGTTTATTTGACAAATCCTTTAGACATTAAGGGCCACATGTAAGAAAACTGTCTAGGTCCAAAATTCATTTTGTTGACCATAGCAACCAATCAGAGCGCCCCTTTTCATTTTTCCAGAGCACTATATAAAATGAAAGGGGCACTCTGATTGGTTGCTATGGGCAACAAAGTGAATTTTAGACCTAGACAGTTTTTATACATGTGGCCCTAACTGATGCAAATGAAAGTGCAGTGTTCTTGGATGCAAACAAACAGCCAGTATCTGTTCAACATTGACTTCCATCTCCAAAAAAAAAGAAAAAAGAAAAGAAAATGTCCTTTCTGTCAGATTTCCGTTTGTTTAAATGGAAAAAAAAAATAACATAGCAGTAAATATGTCCGGATTTCCCATTGGTAGCAATTCTAAGCTAATTGTTCATTATTTTAGGCTCAGTTGGTGCTGTAAATACGTCCGTAAATATGCCCAAAACTAAGCCCTGGAAACATAGAAATCCTGCTTGGAGGACCACAGGTCCCAGCAAGACCTGTGCTGTGCTGGCTCTTGCTATAGATATTAAATCGAATAAAAAGTGAAAGAAGAAAAAAATACATATTAATTTTTTATAAAAAAAATAAATAAAATAAATTACATCAGTACAACATCACAGTGGCTTATTTAATGTAAAATTAGTTGAATAATCTCCCTTTTTAAATACAATTTATAGATGATATTTCTTTCTTTTCAGATCTTAGATATATTTGCTTTCATTTTAAAGGATCAGCTTTTTCTATAATTGAAAACGATTTTATACAACTTTGAGATTAATCTTCATTCATTCATTCATTTGAAAGACAACTTTTTTATTATTGTACTGTTGTATCTGTATTGTATTGCAGCATTACAATAAGTTCTAGCTTCACTGCGCTGCCTCCGACTCACCCACTTTGAACTAGGTCTGCCTGTCGGAGCTGTAATGCACCTCACTTTGCCGACATTTATACATGCGTCGGTGATTTCTAATCTGGTGCGTCCCACCCCAGAACGCCCATAGTGTGCCCACTGCACGCCCATTCATGTTAGGCGCATACGAAAGTGGCGAAGGTTACGCCTAACAGCGCCCATGTCGCCCATAATGTTGTACCGTGTTAGGCATAGAAAATAGCAGAAAAGACCTGTGCTACATGGGGACAACAGACTCAAAGACATATTCCCAGTCCCCCCTCTCCTTTCTTTTCGGCAACCACCAAACCTGTGGCGTATTATTGTCCGGAGTGCCCTGAAGGCCCCAACAGATAATAGTACCTCACCCTGCCTGCAGAACAGGTGCAAGACCTGCAGGTACATCCACACTACTGACAGTGTACTTGTCCCACAGTCATAACAAGTGCACAGAATTAGGGGGACAGTTTTCTGCAGGTCTTCCAATGTGGTGTATCTGATTATGAGTTCATGCGCTGGCATGAACTCACACAGATTCACTATTGATAACAGCAAAACTGATCTTCCAGTGGCCGCACACTTCTCCAGAGAAGACCACTCTATTGAAAATTTGAAGATTGTGGTTTTAATGGGACATTTTAAAACGACAAGGGAGAGAAAGGAATGGGAATTTAAATTAATGCAAAAATTTCAAACTCTGCCAAATGGACTAAATATCCATGCTAGTTTCATGTCACAATATGTGTGAACTGTGAGGCCCACAAATCACACCTGAGAGCAAAGAGATAGAGGAAGAATTACTTATCCCTCCATCATGCCTCACAAGTTTCTAGATTGTTTATTTCTTTACCTGTTGTAAATGACTTCTCTGCTTATATTGCATTTTGTTTTTTTTAAAGATTTTAAGTTCCTTTGAAGGTCCATGTCTTTTGTGTATAAAAAGTTTGTGAATTTTCAGTTCTTGTATAACACCATGTCTGAAGAAGGGAGCTAGTAGTCTTGAAAGCTCACAATCAAATATACTCAGTTAGCCTCTAAAAGGTATCGCCTGATTTCTTCACTCTTCTACACCTCTAGACAGTCAGAAAAATTTTGAAAAATCTGATAAATGTGTTGTATGATATGTGACAGGTCAGATCCTCCCACTTTTTTTCAACACAAGCACAAGTACTAAAAAAGTGGGTAAAAAAAACTGATATAGATATAGTAATAGATACACTTTTTTTGTCTAAAACGAACGAGCCCTGAAGATAAGAACGATCATTATAGTTTATTGTCCATGGTGCCAGTCTCTATGTACTATACTCAGTCATTTGAGCCAAATATCTATTGAGGGTTCAGGTCAGATTCTTTCACGGTTACTCCGGTTTCAGAGGCGTCACATTTTATCACAATCAACGACTGTCATGACCAGATATTTATCATAATCTAGAGAGCTGAATACAGAGTCTGACAAGAGATCAGAAAGTGATTAGAGACTGGTTTAGTAAAGACATGTTATATTAGTGCCACATCTCAAAACATAGTAAGTTATATGAGAAATCGCTTTCTCTTAAGTCTGTTAAATATATGTATGTGCACAATCTAAACATGAACTATGACTATTCAGTTCTTCAGTCTTTATGTTCACTGAGATATTGTACTGCATATTGTATACAATGGCTCCTCTAATAATGAGTTCATAGAAAGTGATGCTATACAAATCTTTGTTGTACAGGAAGTTTTGCGATGCAGATCTATGAAAGTCTCTGCTGGTGCAGTCACTCTTCTCAGCAGTTCTTTCCCAGTGATGCTTCTAGAAGATTACTTTTTTGGTCTTGCTGATCCAAAAACAGTTGATCATTGTGTGTATGTATAAAAGTGTTTTATTCACATGGACATTACACAGTTATTATTTAAAGCTGATATATGGCTTAAAAAACTCATTATGAAAATTTCTAGTGACCTGACAGCAGCTTCACAAAGCAGCAGCAGTTTCTTCTGGAAGACCAAGCTCATTTATGCATTACACGCACAGTTCAAAGGAAATTGTGTAATGCTTGATTTCCCCTGTGGTGGCGCTGCATGGAATTAAAGTGTTTAGCCACGAAGTAAAATTGACGTGGGAAGTTTGTAAATTAAATAATAAACATTTTCACCATTCATCATTATTAAAAATTCTGCACCGTTTTTGTTTTAGCTGCTCCTTTAGTGATCCATTGTTTACAGCTCGTCTCCAGGGCATACGACCAGGGCTGAGAGCTCCTCACTCCTGGTCAGACATGCTCAGACATCACCTCTCCTCTCAGACAGCTACTGAGTGTTTAACCCCAAGTGTTGTCATTTTTTTCCTGTCCTCTGTATTCCTTAGTAATTAAAATCACAGCAAAAACAAATCCCAATTAAAATATGCCTTTTAATAGATATGCATTAAAAATATCCATACTACACCCCAGAATCACTAACGTAGAATAAGTAAACGCGCCAGAGGGCATACAAAAAACACATATAATAATACAGATAAACTCACGGTTAGATGTATTCCAGTGAGAACAAATCCTCCTCAAATGATACCCAATCCAAGAGGTTGTTCTACACAGTCCCTAATAAAACTTGCGCAGATCAAGCGGGGACATCGCCCCAAAAAGGGCAGCTCCGCTATCCCTAAGCCATAAGGTTCGCCCTATTCTCAAAGTAATAATAAAATCACAATACAAAAAACCCCACGCGTTTCCCCCTCTTGTTGCTAAGGGTTCCTCAGGGGACAATAATGATTATCATCAAGACTATATCATTCGATATAATGATCATTAGATATTAGGGGTACCCAGGTATAGATACATCCAGATAAATACAACCTGGTATTCCTACTGAAGCGGTCCGGCACTTACTGATAATAAGGGGCCCCTTATCATCAGTTACTTTGAGGGACTGTGTAGAACAACCTATTGGATTGGGTATTATTTGAGGAGGATTTGTTCTCACTGGAATACATCTAACCGTGAGTTTATCTGCATTATTATGTGTTTTTTTGTATGCCCTCTGGTGCGTTTACTTCTACGTTAGTGATTCTGGGGTGTAGTATGGATATTTTTAATGCATATCTATTAAAAGGTTTTTGCTGTGATTTTGTTTTGGAAACCCAATGTTGTGTATTTGAATTGCAGTGTTTTATTTCTTAGTAATTAGTCAAGTAAATAAAAAAGAAACCTCAATGAGGTCTGTGCATTGATAAAGAGAGAAACAATCCACAGGTTTGGTTCCTGCAGGGATTTGAACCTAAGACCTTTGTGCTGTGAGGCAAAAATGTTACCTCTGAGCGACAAAGTAGCTACTTACAGTTCTACTCATAAACAGACTATTCTTTGACTAGAGAGAGTAAAGGTATGGTGATGTCATCCTGCTGGGTCACATGATATGCAATTCAAACAAATCACACACACCCCCTTCTGAGCGCACAGAGCTGAAGCGCTGGATGCAGGTGGTATGAAATGAGATCGTGGCAAAACTCCTTTAAAGTCTTTCTGCTGGATTCCCACACATATTATATAGCTGGAGATCTCAGATGCAAGAACTCATTCAAGTAATTGAGAAAGCACTGCATAGCAGGTCAACTACACAGAGCCTTATGGCCCCTGTGTTGTGCATGAAGCCTATTCCATTTTTGCTACTATATTTCCAAGTTGACCATTGTATACCTCAATATCAATATGTACCTCACAGTAACCTTATAAGTATATACATATAAACATTAACAGCGAATCAGCATCAGTTCTTCTATGTAAATGCACAAAGTTTTTGAAGGAACTCGGCAGGAAGGTTGTTCCAAACATCTTGGCAAAGTAAGTCCAGATCTTTTAGGTGTATGTATAGCTATCCTTCTGTCTCTTCATCTAGTCCTAGAAAGACTAGATGATGTTAAGATCAGGGATCTGTGGGGGGTATATCATTATTTCCGGGACTCTAAAAGGAAGGGCAGTCACACCAAATATTGATTTGATTTAGCTTTCTCCTTTTCTCTTTATGTTCATTCACTTTGCATTTTGTTAATCAATACAAATAAACTATTATCACTTCTATTTTTAGAAGCATTCTTACTTTGCAAGATTTCTTCCACGCCTACCTAAAGCTTTTGCACAGTACTGTACATATCCAAGGAACAGCCAGATGAATGCCAGGACCAAGAGCATCACGCTGCTTCTGCCAGCTTGTCTTCCACCAAAGTGTATCCTGGTGTCACCTCTTCTCCAGGTAAATAGCACACGGACACAGGCTGTCCATGTGAAAACAGGATTTCTCAGAATAAGGCATCTATTATCACTGTTACATAGTACAGTTCTGATGCCTTTGTACCTATTGTCGGCAATTTAAGAGGTGGACATGGGACAATGTGGGCACTTTGACTAGTATCTGGCTACATAGGTCCATACAAGGCAAAATGATTGATGCACTGTGTGTTCTGACACCTTTTTGGTATAGCTAGCATTCATTTTTCCAGCAAGTAGCTCTTCTTTGGCTTACACCAGAGTTGCTAGTCCTCACTTTCCACAAACATTACTAAGCATTGGGTTCCAACATTTTATGTATAATTCTACACTGATGTTATGGTTTGCATCCAGGATTATTTATGTGTAACTGAGGCTTAATGCGCAAGTTACTGAGATTGTAATTATCAAAGTAATCTTATCCCCCTGCTCAGTGTTAGGGTATGTTCACACGTCTTATTATGGGGCACATTTTGACGTGTATTTCACGGCATACTGTACTCTAATATGAGTGAGATGCGCCCCATAATTACGCTTCCTCTTCCTGCTCGTACAATATGATCGTAGGAGTACGGGCTGATCAGCGCGAGCTCCCGAACACCCGGCGTAATTGCAGGGCGTACTGTACTGCAACTACGCTGTGTAAACATACCCTTAGACCAATGAAGCTTTTATATACCAAAGGTTATGTCTAATGAGGTTAACTCTTTTTATATTAACGCTGACCCAGAGATTGACTAATCACTAGAGATGGGCGAATTGATTCTAACGAATTGGAATTCGTTTAGAATTTGGGAAAATTTCGGTTCTGAAAAAAGCGAATTTTGGGGTATTTTCGCGTGAACGAAGTGTGCTTTTAATTGTAAAATGGCTGCGGGGACATGGCGTTACATGGGCAAAGAACTTGGGGAAGAAGGCATAGCACATGACATGTGCAGAATGAACCCAAAACAGGCCCGGGGCGGGATTCTTGACTCACCGCACTATATAAGTCCGGGCCAAAGGGGGACTAAACCCCCTTCACTGTACGATTAGGGAAGGTTCTGCCGCCCGCAATGATATCTTTTACTAAAGAACCATTTTTATACAGCATTTTTTGGGGGTGTGTCAGTTTGTCTAGAGACTGCTTCTTTTAAGTTCTAATTCTGATTTTTTGGGGGTAGGGGAACTGAAGCCCCATGTTGTCCAATGCAGCTGCATAATACATTTTAATGCTTCTGCTCAAAGCACATTAATAAAAAAGGGTTTTATCTAAGCCAAATTTCCTGTTGTATTCTTTAAAAAACAGCGTTTTTACAACCCAAATACCACTTCATTTTTAGTTGCTCAATTCTTTTCCCAAAAATTTTTACCCCCGGGGTTAAAAAAGCGTAGCTCTTTGTTGGGTCACAAAGAAAACCTTTTTTTTTTTTTTCAAAAAAGACATTTTTCCAAAAAACTAATTCAAACCGAAGGTTATTAAATTTTTTTTCTTTTGTTTGTCCCGAAATAACCCCATTGTAACACGTAAAAAAGCTGGTTTTTTTTGGTTGCTAAATTTTTTTTTGCGCTTTTTAAAACATCCATTTTTAAATTTTAAGCATTGTCCGTTTTTGGGGGTCACTAAAAAAAAAACCGTTTTTTTTCCCACCCCCAAAAAAAGGGACATTTTTCCTGAAATTTTAATTTCATAACCAAAAGGGTTTTAATTTTAAAATTTTTTCTCTTGTTGGTCCCGGAAAATACCGCCATTGTAACACCTACAAAGCAGGTATTTTTGGTTCCCAAAATTTCCTTTTCCCAAATTTTTAATCCGGGGGTTAATTAAGCTTTAGTTTGTTGTTTTTGGTCATTTAAAAAAAAAACCCCCCCGTCTTTTTCATCCCCAAAAAAAAGGGACTTTTTTTTCCTATAGCATAATTCAAAACCCGAAGGTTTATTACAATTTTTTTCTCTTGTTTGTGTCCCTAAATAACCCCTTTTGTAAAAACGCTAAAAAAGCTGGAAATTTTTTTTGGTTTTGCTCTTTTCCCTTTGGCGAAATTTTTAAAATCCGGGGGTTTAAATTTTAAAGCATTTTTCTGCTGTTGGGGTTTCACTAAAAAAAAACCCTTTTTTTTTAAACCCCAACCAAAGAAGAAATTTTGTGTAGCATATTCTTTACCCAAAGGTTAATTAAGCCTTTTTTGTGCTTTTACTTTCCCAGTAAAATACACAGTGTTTTTAAAACAACACATCCCAAGAAAATTTTTCCGGGCCATTTGTGGGCGAAATTTTATACCCCAAGGGTTACCCAAGCTTTTTTTAATGGATTCTTTTTGGAGCAAATAAAAGGGGTGTGTTTTTTTCATTTTAACAGATATTTTCATAAAACAGTTTTGAAATTTTTTTGGGAAAAAAAAAACAGTATGTCAGGGGGGAGAGGGGGGCGGGTTTTCCCACCTGCGAGTGGAGTGGCAAAAACTTCCCTGGGCGGGCCCAGGGGCCCGGGCCCAGAAAAGGGGACATCGAGCAGGGGTCCCCGGGAGGCCAAAACCCTGCCGGGTTGTCAATGGGCGGCCGTGTGCTGCCAGAAACCCCAAGGGGTTTTGATTGGTTGACTGGGTTTCTTTCCACTTCCCCCCCAATACATTTTGACAAACCCCACCCAAAAAAGTCGGGGGAAAAGTCGCCCAAAAACCCTTTTGGCAGGGCCCCGGGGAGGGGGTAAAGGGGGCCCCCCCCTGCCCTAAACCCCGCCTCTGCCCCACCCTTTTCCCTCACCAGAATTACTATGTGGCGGGGGGCCCCAGCGCCACTATTAGCGAGGATGAACAATTTGAGGAGGGCGGGCAGCAGCTATTTGGGCAGGAAGAAAGGGGGGCCAATACCCCCCTCTTTCTTGAGTAGGGGGAAAAGTTAGTGTGGTAGGGGCATGGGAGGTCATGTTGTGGGGGGTAAAGCCTCTGCATACCAAGACCAGGGGATGAGCACAGCGGGGACGATGAAAAAAAAAATAATGATGATGTAGCCGCCCCATTTGGGCACCCGGTTTGAGGCAAGGGGCTTCATAACGAAGAAGAGGGGGCGTCAGCTTGGGTCGGGCAGCGGCCCCGAAGCAAGGGGGTTTTTGGGGCCCCGTGAGTCAGCGGGATAGCAGCAGTGTGAGGTGGGAAGCCAAGGGGCCACGGGGAAAAAAACCCCGTTTCCCGTGGCCCAAAAAATTTAGCGGCACAGGGGCTCAGCGGGGCCCCGCGCCGGTATTGTCACTCAGTGCGGGGGAAAATTGCCCAGAAAATCAGATACTCGGCGGTGTGGCAGTTTTTTTGCAAAGACCCCGGGAGGGGGCCGAATAGGGGTATTGTAGAATCGTAGGCAAAAAGTGAAGCAGGGCCCCCGGGAGCTAACTTTGGGAAACCACAGCCCTCCCGTCAACAAATGCAGCGTAACCTTTCCGGGGGCCCTGGGAAAAAAAACCCGTGTCTCAGATGTGGGTCCATCCAGCCCCGAATCAACAGCGGGGCAGCAGGGGCCCAGGGGGCAAAATGCCATTGCAGCCAGTCAAAAAGGTCCCCCAAACCTCTGCAAAAGGGGGAGTGTTTTCTTTGCCACATTTTCCCAGTCCAATGCCCCTGCCCCCCGGTACTCAGGGCGCCAGCCAGTCTTTCAGCGAGGCGATTGCAAAAAAGACAACGGTATGCGCCCAAAACCATCCTAAGGTGCAAAAGGGCTGACCTTTGCTCCTGCCCCAAGTTTTTGGGTCTGCGGGTCCCCCCCCTTTTCCAAATGGTGGCCCCCTGCACCGTTCAAAAAAACTAATGGCTTGGGGCCGAGCCAAGATGGAGAGTTCCAAGCCGTAATTTCTTTTTCCAAAAAGGCCCCAAGTACCAGCCCCTTCAAAAAATTTTTTAAAACAGAAGGGGGGCCCAGTCCTTGAGTTATCGGTTGTTCCAAGGTCCCAACGGCACCCCGGAGGGGTTTCGGGAGCTTTTAACAAAGGGTTTGGGGCCCCAGTAAAAGGGCCCTTTAGGGCCCCAAGGGGTGAAAGGGGCTTTCCTCCCCAGGCACCCCAACAACTTGGACATGGGAAAAACCCGTTTTCCCCTCCTCCAAAGTTGTCAAAACTGCGTTTCCTTGCCCCAAATGTCCGCCTCCTCCCCCTTTCCCCCACCACCCCAAACCAAACCAGCCTCCACAATTTACTGCCCCTTTCTTTCCAATTTGTGGGGGCACAGGGGGTTTTCACATTTTTCCCTACTTTGGGCTTGCCTCTGCGACGAAGTCACAAAGGGGGGGAAACTGTTCCGGTCAGCAGCAAGAAATCGTTGTGTGGTTTTTCCCCCGCCCCAACTGAAAATTTGGGAAACCCAGGGTAAACAGACAATG